>OVBA01001878.1:0-38881 GCA_900406435.1 Lepidium aucheri
GTTTTGTATTTAAAATCAAATTTTAGGTCATTTTAGTTAATTCCCCCTTTTGTTTTTGCAAAATATGCCCTTCAGTAATGAAAAAGACAAAAATACCCTCAAAATCTTTTTTTCTAAAAAAATTTCATGAAGGTTCCAGATCCTTTGTCATCAGAATTCAGAAGAAGATGAGGAGCATAATACTCGTTTCCGGCCTGAAATTGAGGAAGAAGGTGTCTTCTTATGTTTCGGAAAGACATTCAATTCTCAGAATGATGTCATGATCGCTATTCTAAGATACTCATTGAGGTCTAAGTATGACATTAGGATGAAATCAGAATCAAATAGAATTGGATCTAAGTTTTTGAATAAGGGTTATCCGTGGAGGATATACTGTTCGTATGAGAGGTAATTACAGAAGCTGCAAGTGAAAGTCTTCGTTGATGAACATACATGTAATAGATCAGGTTATACTCGATTGTTGAAGCAAAAAACGATTGCTTGTGTTTGAAGAGAGGTTAAGGCGGAATCCAAAGATGAGAAAACAAGAGATGGTAGCTGTAGTGAGAAGAGAATATGGGTTAAATATCATTTAGGATCAATGTCCTAAGGCTAAGGCACGACTTGCTAGAGAAAGAAATGCAAGTCACGAAGCTCACTTTGATCGAATTTGGGATTGCCAATTAGAGGTGTTGCTGTCTAATAGGCACTCTGTTTTTGAGATTAAGACCATTCTGGGTCCTTATATTGGGAGAAAACAGAGATTTCACCGTCTGTTCATCTGTTTTAACTCGCAAAAACAGAGTTGGATACACACATGTAGGCCAATCATTGGTTTTGATGGTGCTTTCCTCAAGTGGGACATAAAGGGCACCTCTTAGCTACTATTGGACGAGATAGTGACAACATGATAGTTCCTATAGCTTGGATAGTAGTGGAAGTCGAAAATGACAGTAATTGTGATTTTGTAAGAACTCAACTTTGATTTAAGTTGATATGCATTACATGGTTTGGTTAAAGCCATGCACACTGTACTTCCCCAAGCTGAACACATACAATGTGCACGCCGTATCATGGAGAATTGGAGAAAAGATAACAAAGACATGGAGCTGCAACGTTTGTCTTGGATGATTGCTTGAAGTTATACACAAGGCAAGTTTGCTGCCAATATGGAAGCTTTGTGAATGTATAATCCACAGGCTTTTCTGACCTTGCAAAACCAACATCCTCACACTTGGTCTAGAGCGTTCTTTAGGGTTGGAACTTGCTGTGGTGACGTTTTGAATAACTTGAGCGAGTTCTTCAATAGAACCATCATGCAAGCTCGAAAAAACCATTATTGGACATGCTAGAGTTATTAGGCGGCAGTGCATGGTAAGGACTGAGTAAAGAAGTAGCCTTGCTCAAAGGTTGAAGACAAAATTTACAAAAAGAGCACATGAGGATATGGAGAAGAGGATTCAGGTTTCAAGTGCTTGCACTATTCTAATGGCTTGCAACACTCTGTTTGAAGTTGAAGTAGGTGGAACATGCTTCAGAGTTGACATGAATGAGAGGACATGTGGGTGTAAAAAGTGGCAAATAACTGGCATTCCGTGCCATGGATCAGCAGTCATCATTATGCTAAAACCGAAGGTAGATGACTTTGTGAGTGATTACTATTTGGCTCAGACTTGGCGTGACACATACAACGACAGAATTACACCTGTACAAGGTATGTTACTTTGGCCAAGAATGAATCGACTTGAAGTTTTGCCACCACCATGGAGGAAAGGCAATCCTGAGAGGCTATTGAATTATGCTAGAAAGAAGGGGAGAAATGAAGCTTCATTGTCATCAAGTAACTCAAGAATGGCTCGTCAACTTTGAGTGATCACGTGTTCTAACTGCTGGGACGAAGGTCACAATAAGACCTCTTATAAAAACCAAAGACGTGAGAGACCACCAAAGCAGAGAAGAGGGAGACCGAGAAGGATTCAGGTTCAAATTGATTTGTGTAAAGTTGCATCTTCTTATTAAGTAATTATGTTCTTATTGTTCTTGTTGTGTGAAACTAGGAAACACAAGGCACACAAGACACTCAAAGCACTCAAGGCACACCAGCACAACAACAACTTCAAATTCTTCCATAAGTGTTTGAAGGAAGACTTTATTTGCACATCTATCTATCAATCTAATTTATGGACATCTCTATGTTCTGTTTTAAACTCTATGACTTATTTTCTTTTGCTTCTGTTTTCGGTATTGCTTTTTGTCATTTCTGGTTCGCATCTCTTTGTTGTTGAAAACTTAATCTACTTCTTTGTTGAATGTTATTTGCTTCTATTTTAAATGTTTGGTACATGTTCCATTCTTTTGGAGTCAACTTTGTTTTGAATGAACCAATATACATGATAACATATAACCAAAAGGAAACAAAAACCATACGAGTTCAACCAAACACAAAAGAAACTCAATACTCCTTTGTTCCATATCCTCTAATTCATCACATGCTTGACAATAACATGAGGTTTTCATTAACCAAGTACCTAAAAAATAGATAATTATCAAAAGCAAGAAGCAAGTACTCACAATCAACAACCACTTTGTATTCTTCTTTAGTTTTTCAATGGAAATTTTGCTCTCAACCAACTCTTCTTTCAGTTCTTCAATAGCCACTTTTATATCTTCAAGCTCAGATTTTGCATTCTGAAGTTCATTTTTGAGTGCTCTTATTTTTGGCAAAGCACTTTCAATTTCTTCATAAACTGCATCTTCAACCCATTTAAACAAATGCTTCTACCTCACCAAAAATAATTATACACTAAGTCAAAATTTACAATTATACACTTACTAGAAACTAATGAATCAAAAATCTTACCTCATCTCTACTTATGCAACGGAAGAAAGGCCTACCAGGATTATCTTTTGTCTTCGATGTGAAAATTTTCACATCTAAACCACATACACACCTCGAAGGAAATCCACGATTCGGATTTGAATTTGCATAACTTGAAGATGATTTCGAGCTCATTCTTAGTTAATTAGTATAGAAGAAAAGAACAATAATATGACAAAAGCACACAACTGAGAGAGAATATAAGATAATATCGAAGATAGTTTAGGGATTTAAGTTTGGTATTTTTGTTTTGCCATTTTCATCTGTTTTTGCGTGAGTTTTTGTCTGTTTTACAAACAAATGAAACACAGAGTTTCATTAAATGGGAGTATATTAACAACGGTAAACGGGGTTAAGAAATTATGTTAGTTGATTTAACGTCGGGGTTAAACCAAATGGTCAACAGCAAATTGAGGGTTTATTTGGCGTTCAATGAAAAAATTCGATGTTAATTTTGGAGGTTCATGAGTTTGTGGTTTTGATCTACCTATTGGAGGTTTGTGACTTTTTCCCGATTTATTTTTAATAAATAAGTGACTAGTTTGTTTGGTAAGGTTTATAAAACAACTTCTAAAACTGTACAAAACCAAAACAAAGTATTTAATATTTAGGGGTTGATACGAAAATATTTTTATAAGGTTAGTTATAAAACCTTATAAAATCAAAATATTGATAAGAATATCTATAATTTAAAATTATAAGGTTGTTATAAGATTTTATAAATCAACTTTAATACTACAGTTTGGCGTTTTACTTAGTTTAAGAATTTTTTGTTTAAGTATTTTTAGATTTTATATAGTTTTATAAGTTTGTTTATATAGACTTATAAAATGAAAACATAGAAGAAAATGTGTATAACTTAAAATTACAAGGTTGTCAAATTGTCATAGGAGTTTATAAACCAACTTTTGAATTATAGTTTTGTATGTTGCGTAATTTATAAATATTTATAAGATACCGTATAAAATTGCTTAAAACCAAAAGAAAAACAACAAATCAAATCAAATACTCAACATTCACGGGTTTAATACAAAAACTATGTTTGGTTTACGAAAAATTAAGTTTAGCTTTCCATTGGGTTCCATTACTAAGAGGACATTACGGTTTAGTTCTATGAATTGCTCTCACTAATTTGTTTATAAAGATTTATAAGATACCTTATAAAATTGTATAAAACCTAAGAAAAAAAACAAATCAAATTAAATCAAATACTCAACATTCAAAGGTTTAATACGAAAACTATCTTTAATTTACAAAAAATTAAGTTTAACTTTCCCTTGGATTCCCTTAAAAGGAGAGTATGCTTTAGCTTTATGTAACTGGTTTCACTAGTTTGTTTATAAAGCTTTATAACATACCTTACAAAATTGTATAAAACTAAAAGAAAAATAACATATCAAATCAAATACTCAACACTCATGGGTTTAACACGAAAACTATCTTTAAATTAAGAAAAATTAAGTTTAACTTTCCCTTGGCTTCTCTTAAATTTTATAAGATAACCTATAAATTTATTTTTATAAGATTTTATAAGATAACTTATAAATATACTATTTATAACGTTTTATAAGTGGTTTTATAAAATCTTCTAAATATTAAAAAAATTTGGCGGGAAAAAAGTTTGAAAAAGGTAAAAAAAAAACAAAATCTGAGAGTATTTTTATCATTTTTAATAATAAAGGGCATTTTCTGAAAATGTCAAAAAATAGAGGCAGTGTTAAAAATATGCTCCTTTAGAGAGCAATTTTGCATTTGTCCCTTTTTCTAATGATAGTAACTCAATTTAGTTATTATTTTTATAAAATATTATTAACAAATATTGTAAAGAGGTTGTGAGTTTTTTGTATTAAACTCATGTAATTATGTAGGGAATGAATAGATGATAGGTGTTACATATTCCCTTAATATTAAAGTTGTTGTAGTGGAAGAATGTGACTTTAACAATTACACTCAAAATCTATATATATATATATATATATATATATATGATGTATAATATTGCTCTCTTCTCAAAGGACCACATCATCACACAACTTTAAAACAAGCTCTTAATTTAAAACCATGACTAAAAAAATTATATTAAACCACAATGTAATGGGTAGATATACTAATTAAGTATTAATTTAAAATTAATATCATAATATACAATATAAAGTAAAATGTTGCTATCTTCTTAAGGTGTCACATCATCACTCAACTTTTAAAACAAACTCTTAATTTAAAATCATAATTAAAAGTAAATTATAAATATTAAACCATAATTTAATGGACATGTACTAATTAGTATTAAATTAAAACTAATATCACAATTAAAAATATAATATGAAAACATAACTCTTATGATTGTGTAATTAAAATATAACACTATTTGAGTAGGATTTAGCAGAAAGGGTTTTAAATCTAACTCTGAGATTCAACAGGGAGAGAGGGCAAAGATCCTTTATTAATTTGAAGAACAAAGAGATTGAACAATGCAAAGATGTCGAGTTTATTGTTATTGCTCAAGTTAAATGCTCAAAATGCAATCTCTTTTTCAAATGTTTCCACCTCTATTTATAAAGCACAGAGACGGTTATAATCTATTTAAAATAGGAAATATTACATTACTTTTTGGATTCTAAAGATCCTTACAAGATTTTTAAAAAAATTTCTTATCCGAACAGAAAAATTTCCATTTATCTTTCGATGATGTGTTGTCTGAGTTCCTGTCATCTCGGCAAGTTACCGAAAAGATATTCGTCTGAGACAGTAATGAATATCCAAGATGGATTCTCAACTGAATTTCCAAGTTTAGGACTTGGGTAATTTCATCCATGTAATTATTATCGTGGGCCAAAGTAGGATCTCAGATCCACCTCTAACAATTGTCCCCCCCCCGAACTCAGAAAATTGATTAGGATTTCCGAATCGGTAAAAGTTACCTGCTTCTCAAATTTTTGGTCCACGTGTCAGCTTGAGAATGGGTTACTTTGCGGCGTAACTGGCTAAATATTATTCTACCATTTCTCATCGTTTTAGCTTCGAGTAAATTTCTATTAATATCGCCCCTCTGTCATTTTTCTTTTCACTTATCTTGAGCAAACACAAAATTTCTCTCGCCTTTTAACCTTCCAATTCAACCTTTTCGAATTCTCTTTTCTTGTCTTAAGGACTTCTTCTAACGATGGGTATCGATGATTTCAAACTTCCAAATGTTATGGATGGTCTGAACGCTGCTATGGATGAGGCGAATACTCTCTGTTCTAACGAGACTACTAGGGTGAATGTTCCTCGTCGACCTCCCTCTGCTACTACTGATAAGGCTTCCGCCTTCACTCTCGCCAGGCTAAGTTCTGGCCAAAATGACTCGCGACTTGGAAGAGGTCAAGAATTGATGCTTTGCGGATTGGATCATCCGTTGATGCGTTTGGAACTTCTCCTGCTAGTGCCCCAAAGAAGGAGAAGTGTTGACTTCCACTTTACTCATAATCATACGAGTATGACGCCCATTATGTCATCTCGGATTGAGAATGCGTGAACCTTATGCGCAACATAAGGACTTCTTTGGACCTTTTCCCTTTCCCTGATCAAATGCAAAACATGAAGGAATATGAAGAGACGGCCTATCTGCTCTTCAAGGTTTGTATTCATCTTGGATCCAAGTTCGATCTATTTATTATTTTTCCTGCTTTTCTAACTATTGGTTTTCTTGTTTTCTTCCTTTGACTAGCTTATTGCCTACATGAAAGACATATTGTTGAATTGAGAATGATTTCGTGCTTGCCCTGATAAGAATGTTTGGAGGAATGCGTATCTTGCTAGTCGGAATGGGCAATCTCATCTTGAGATGGTAGAGGCTCGATCTCAACTTTATGCGGTTGAAGAGGAGTTTGCCTGAGTGAAGGCCAAGTTGAGGCTAGAGCAAGATAACGTCCTGAAGCTGATGAAGGAAAACGCGTTGCTTTCCGAGTCACTAAACTGTGTTGAGGTGCATCGAGGCAGTGCTTTTAAGGCCATTAAGAAGGTGAATGACACTTCAGACAAGCTTCGATCCGAGGTGGACTCCATCAAGGAGAATTTTGACTGTCGACTACGCGAAGCCTTGAATTCCCAAAAGCTGAGGATGTTCCAAAGCTTGAATGAACAACTCTCATGCCATTTCAAGAGGATCACTACTAGCTTCAGTGACCTTGAGGTCAAATTGAATGCTCGAATCTTGTACGCCCAATTATGTGGCTCAAATAATGTGCTTCGGTTGTTGTCTCATCGAGGCTTCAGTATCCCTTTGGTGATCAGCGACCACGTGAATGCCAAGTTGGACAATTCAAGAAAATTGTCAACAGTGAAACATTGATAGCGCTTCTTCCTGAGGACTTAGTCGTCCTGGTGTTTAAAGTTAGGGAGGCTAGTGCTTGAGGTGAGTCTTATTCACAAAAGCATGTAGACTTTTCTCTAACCAGTCTTCGTAGGTCTCCTTGTTTTTGTTTTGAGACTTGTCTGTAATGGCTGTAGTTTTTTTTTTGTAAATACTTTTTCTGTTTAAAAGATATGAAATGAACTCGGTTATTTGTTATATTTTTGATACTTTTGACTGTGACAATTTTGGTTCACTAAAAGAAATGAAATAGTTGAAAACAACTAGGTTTGCATTCATAATTATGTCAAGTTAACAACTTGAACGCAATCAAAAAAAGTTCCAAGAACTCTTATGCTAATGAAAGCGAGAGCTAAGGTCTCAGAATGTTTGGGTGTGAACATGTTATTTAGGCTTTTGTGAGAGTTAGAATCGTAAGCTCTTTTATTTTGCTAAGCCAAGATTTTAAGACTCGCCTTGAAAGATTATTTGAAAGTTAAACCTCAAATTTGACTCCCGAGATTCAGATCTCAAGAGTCTGTATGTGAATTTCGTTTCTAGCAAAGACTAGACTTTGTCATTTCTGTACAAAACGATGTTTTATCTTTGCAGGATTAGATCCCAAATTTGTGTACGAAATTATATTTTGTCATTTTTGAGAACTAGAACTCGGCATATCTGCACAAAACTATGTTTTGTCTTTGTCGGAACGCTCCCCTACCGATGCATTTTGACATCCCACAGCTTCGGCAGATCGCTTAGCCCCGTGAGAATACATCCTGACTTTCTGTACAGAACAATGTTTTATCTCTTTCGAGAACTCGGTCTTGGCATATTTGTACAAAAATATGTCTTGTCTTTGCAAAAATGATTCCGGACATTCTGTACAAAACTATATTTTGTCTTTTTTTTTGAGAATTTGGTATCAGCATATACAAAACCATATTTTGTCCTTGCGAGAATGAATTCTGACTTTCTGTACGAAACTATGTTTTGTCTTTTTTTGAGAACTTAGTAGACATAATTGCAAGAAATAGATCTTTGCATAATTGCATGAAATTGATCTCTGCAAAGTTTTGAGAAATAGATCTCGGCATAACTGCGAGAAACTGATCTTGGAAATATTTTGAGAAATTGTTCTTGGCATAATTGCAATAACTTGGTTCCAGCTTTATTGTGAGAATTGAATCATGTAATAAGTGTTACGAGGTTAAGCTCGACGAGGTTTTAAGACTCGGCATTAGTTGGAAATATGCCATGATATTTCATTTTTTTAGGCCGTGTTGGCAACTTATAATGATTTTATTTAGTTTTGTGCTGCACCTGAAGGTTACCTATGTACCCCGAAAGGATCAAGCCAAAACATAGTTCTGATTACAAACTTAGAAAACTAAAAAGGCATCTATTCACGCGAAGAAGGCACCAAGTTGGTGAAACCTTAGTAGTAGTATCGCTTCAAGTTCATAGAGTTCCAACTTCCTGGAATCAGCTCTCCGTCCAGTGTTGTGGTCTCGTAATCTCTGGATTTTACAACTTTACAAGTGATGTAAGGCCCTTCCCAATTAGCTCCAAATTTTCATGCGTTTAGTTCCGAAGTGTTCTCAAACACCTTTAAAGAACAAGGTCGCCCTGAGCGAAATGGCGCCCTCAAAATTTCTTGTTGTAATACTTAACCACTTGTTGCTGATACTTTTGTACGTGGAGTAAAGCGTCGTCTCATTGTTCTTCCAACTCGTCAACACTTGTTTCCATTGCAATATTGTTCGACTCTTCATTTTCTGGGGAGTGAGAGCGACACAAAATTGGTATAGCGGCTTCAGCGGGAGCTAACGCCTCCATTCCGTGAAACAAGGAGAAAGGATTTCAGCTTGTCAAACGTCTTGGAGTTGTTCTATGAGACCAGAGCACTCCATCCAACTCGTCGGACCAACTGCCTTTCTTTTCTTCAAGGCACTTTTTGATGTCGTCCAAAATATGATTATTCATTGCTTCAGCTTTCTCATTGCCTTGAGGATTTTGTGGTGTAGAATAACTAACTCTGATATTCCACCTTGCACAAAACTTTGTGAACTTTGCCGAGATGAACTGAGAATCGTTATCGGTAACAATTTCATAAGGCAAACCATGTCAGCATATAATATTTTTCCAGATAAATTTTACCACATCCTTATCTTTAATCTAGAATAAGTTTCAGCTTTGACCCACTTGGAGAAGTAATTCGTCATTACAAGCATAAACCTCTTTTGGCGAGATGATGTTAAAGGTCCAACTATATCCATCAGCCAACCATCAACGGGTAAGGCTTTACTGACGATGTCAACTCTTCGACCAGAGCGTGAATGATGTGCATGTGTCTGACACTTGTCACACTTTTCCGCATACTATCGGTAATCTTGAGCCATTGTGGATCAAAATTATCCTAAAGTCTGGATCTAATGCACGAACGAGCATCCGCCATTGTGGTTTCCTTTGGCTCCATCATGTTTTTCTTGTATAACTCGTCTCGTCTCATCTCTGTGTATACAAGCGAGTAGGGTGCCATTCACACTTCTTTGGTACAAATCTTCGTCGATTTGTGAATAGAAAGCACACATAGCCTTGGGTCGGCATGCTGTCCATCTGTTCTTTGGAGTTTCATCATCGATGATGTATGCGAGTATTTCATCTCTCCAGTCCATCTTTCTCTCACCTGGCTGAAGGTGATTACTGATATCCATGTTGGGTTTGTCTGTTATATAGACAATTGTCGAGACAATGGCGAAGTCTCCTTTCGGCAAGTTGATACTTGGTCTATCTACACTTTCAACCAAAATAGTTCTCATTTGTAAGGGATCAGTTGTTGACTCTAAAGCTGCTAAGGCATCGACTGATACATTTTCGCTCATAAGATCTTGTTAATTCTGAACTTCAACTCCTTTGTCAGATCTTTAATGACTTTCAAATATGCTTCCATTCGGTTATTCTTTGTATTGTAAGGATTGCTCCAATATTTTGCCAGTTGGACTTTCTAGCCGAATTCAAACTCCATATCCATGTTGTGAAGATCATCCGTTGACAATGATCTTTCAGACTTGAAGGGTTTCGTCTAGTTCTAAAGGTTCCAACTCGACAAGGAAATCCACGAGGACTTGCAAATTTGCGGTGGTTCTCCCTTTGTACTCGATTTCATATTCGCTGAGCTCTATGGTCCAGTTAGTCAACCTTCCCAACTGATTAGTACTATGCAAGATTATCCTTAATGGGTGGCTAGTTAGAAAGATGATTGTATGAGACTAAAAATATGTCTCAACTTTCTTGCAGAAGTGACAACTGCAAAGAAAGTTTTTCTATCGTCGGGTAACGAGACTTAGCTCCATCAAGAGACTAGCTGGTGTAGAAGATGGGATGCTGAATTCCTAAATCTTCTGGGACTAGTATCCTGCTTACCGCTTATACCAAAACTACGATGTATAGGTAGAGCCATTCTCCTTTTTTGGGTTTTGCCAAAATTGCAGATGTTGACAAATATAATTTTAACTAGTAGAATGAATTTTCACATTCTTCGTCCCATTTGAAGTTCTTGTTTCCTTGTAGTAAATGGAAGGCATTTATCCGTTGACCGAGATATAAATCTGTTCAAGGCAGCGATTCATTCAACATCTTGAAGCATCGAGCTAAGCAATCCACGAGATCCTCAAATTTCCTAGATTTGACTAGCATGTCGTCGATATAAACTTCCAATGTCTGACCGTGTCATTTTGTGAACATTCTGTTGAGGAGTCGCCGATACATTACTCCTATATTCTTTAACCCCAAAGGCATGATCTTATAGCAATATGTTCCCCGTTCAGTTATGAACGAAGTCTTTTCCATGACATCTGGGTGCATCTTAATTTGATTATAACACGAGAAGGCATCCATAAATGAGAGAAGTTTGTTCCATGTTGTGGCCTTAACTGTTCTCATTGCATGGATCGAACTTCCATTAAACGCGGTTAAAGTTCTATTCACCGGTTTGATTCTCATGTCTGGTAATGTCATCTGGTCTAGAGTCTTTTTGAAAATTAAGTCGACTAACTTCCAGTGTCGATAAGTATTTGAGATGCATAGCAGTCGACAACTCGGAGTTGGACGATCAACAGATCGTTGTGCAGGAAACTTACTCCTTCGAGATCCTCCAAACACTATAAGAAAACACGAGTTTTGAGACTGTAAAGTGTGACTGAAATATTAGTCAGAAAACTTGATACTATAGTGGTATTAATTTGCGACTAAAGTGAGACTGCAAAAAAGTAGTCTCATATTAGTCTCAATATTGATACTAAACATATTAGTCGCACATTAGTAGTACATGTGCGACTAAAGTAAGACTCATTTGCAACTATGTAGAAAAGAAGCAAATTAGTCGCACCCTTGGGAGTGATATGCAACTTTTTGCTTACAAGCAAGACGTGCAGCAAGAAATGGTGAGTTACAAGGACAACATCAATTACTTCACATAGCAGAATTGCGAGCTTCTACAATACCTTAAGCAGACGCTACCATCTTTTCCTGCTCATTTGGCTTTGATGCCTCCTCCTCCAGCACGACATGATGGTTTTGGGTCTTCTTCTGCTACTAGACCTCCTGATGACTAGCTTTGATTTTCTTTCACGTTTATTTTTGAATTTTATGTTTTCGACTTTGACATTTGAGTACTAATCGGTTTGGGCTTTAGTAATATATATTTTTATTTAAAATTTTCATTTTATTTAAAATTTTAAAATTATTTTCATTTTAAAACAATCAAAAAAATTAATAGTAAAATACATTAAAAATCAAACGTGAGACTGATATGCGACTATGATTTAAGACTAATTTATGACTACAATTTGAGACTAAACTACGACTAAAACTTAAGACTGATCTGCGACTGGTGTGTTAGACTAATTTGAGACTGGTTTTTGAGACTAATCTACGACCGATATTTGAGACCGATCTGCGACTCGAATTTGAGACTAATCTGCGACTGATATTTGAGACTGATATGCGACTCGGATTTGAGACTAATCTGCGACTGATATTTGAGACTGATCTGCAACTCACTCTTATGACTGATATCTAATATTGCTTTGCCACCAAATTTTGATACTAAACTGCGACCAGTTTTTGAGACTGATCTGCGACTCGCTATCGTTATTGTATTATGAGTCGCAGATTAGTCACACATTGAGATTATTTATTGAGTTACAAAATCAGTCGCAGACTAGGACTGAATTTATCCGTCCTAGTTTAGTCACAAATATGCGACTATTCTAAGACTGATATGATCAGTCGCACTTCAGTTTCACATTTTTGAATTGAGACTGATTTGAGACTGATTGCGCAGTCTCAGATGACGAGTTTTCTTGTAGTGAAAGTGAAAGATATCTCTGAGTCTACTAACTTGAAATTCTCCGATAGAGCCGCAAGTTTAAGGTTAATTGTAGCTATTATTTTCCGCGCTTACTTATTGATCGATCAAAAGGTGTCATCGAAGGATTATTGACCTCCCATGATAAAAACTATGCCTACCCTTATGGATCCAGGTTCAGGAATTTTGACTTTGTTCCTTGTGTGTTTTGCCTTTTCTACTATGACATCTCCTTGGGTTACCAATTTGTTGGCTGCTTTTCATAGCTCGGCTTCTTTCGCTTCTGGATTTTGATTTCTGAGTTTCTTCTTTGGAGACACTCATTTTGCCTTTACTATACTTTTCACCAAGTAGTTTCTACAGCTGTTTACATTTAGAAGTCGAATTACCAGCTCATTTATGGAATGCACAATACTCGTTATAGTTGTAAGTATTGTTCCAAGCTTTCTTCCTAACTGGCCTTAAGCTTTGCCGACTTGAAAAGTCGTAGCCGTGTTCATTCTTTCTTTGATACTATGTTGCTATGGTTCATGATACTCTTCTTTTGACTCTTTCGCTCTAGAGTCTTGTTGAGCCTTTTGATTTTTGGTGAGGATCAGTTTTTCCTCGATATACTATGCGTGTCTCGCTGCTCTACAAAGGGCGTGCGAGACTGTTCTTTGCCCATTTATGAAGAGATCTCTTCGCAAAGCTTCAATCAGAATGTCGTCACTGACTTTGGCTCTAGTCATGATTAACCTGAATCATACAAGATACGACTTTAGAGGTTCATTGGATCCTTGTTTCAAGGATGGTTGTTCCGCAGTTGAAGTATCCAAGTAGACAAATATTGCGCATTACTTCATAAATAACTCGGCTAATATATTGTAATCGTCAATCGATCCAGTGGGAAATTTTGTGATCCATACTAGTGAGTCTCCAGTTACTTCAATCTGCGGCTTCTTGCAAGGCTAGCAAGTTTCGCACCATAACTTCGAGTGATGGCGGCTCTGTGGGTTGTCCATGGAGCTCAGTAACTTCATAAGTTTCTTCTCAGACTTCTTCCTATGTCTGAACAGAGTTCAGAGATGATCAGAGAGTTGGATCTACTTACTCCAGAAGTGCATCAACAAGTCTTCTTTCGGGTGAGGGAATCATGGTGTTGTCTCTTGACATTCTTGCGATTGGTAATCTCCTTCTTACTTCTGCGCAAAGAAATATTTCGATGTCTTCCCTGAAAGATAGCACTAACGGTTTGAGCAGAATTTAGCACAAAGGGTTCTACATTCAACTCTGAGATTCAAGAGGGTAAGAAGACAAGGATCCTTTATTAATTTGAAGAACAAAGAGATTGAACAATACAAAGATGTCGAGTTGATTATTATTGCTTAAGTTAAGTGCCCAAAACTTGATCCCTTTTTTAAAGGTCTCCACATCTATTTATAATACACAAAGACGGTTACAATCCCTTTGAAATAGGAAAGATTACATTTTTGTTTGGATTCTAAAGATTTTCAAGATTTTTGGAAATTTTCCTTATTCGAACAGGAAAATTTCCATTTCTCTTTCGATGACATGTCGCTCGAGTTCCTGTCATCTCGAAAAGTTGCCGAGAAGATATTCGTCTAAGACGATGATGAATGTCCGAGATGGATTCTCAACTAAATTGCAGAGTTTAGGACTTTGGTGATTTCATCCATGTAATTGTTAACGTGGACCAGAGTAGGATCTCAGATCCACTTCTAACAAATACCGCAATTAAGAAAACTTATAAACATATATTTAAATTTTAAAATATTTATTATTCACCACATTAAAAAATAAATTACAGATTCTTTACATACCTCATATAATTTTATATCATACAACAAATTTAAATTAAAACAAATATGTCAAATAATTAAGGAATTTAAAATTTATAAATAGATATGTAATAATTTAAATCTCGATTTGTAGACATGAAAGAAGAGAATAAGTTACTAAACTTTATTTTAATTTACAAATTAAAGAATGTATTAAACTCATTTAATTTATGAAAAACTAAATAAAAACAATTAAAATTTAAATTCTCTAAAAAATTATTATGGATTTGGTATCAAATTATATTTATTAAATATATGTAGACTATTAACGAATATAGTAACGATAAATATTTTTAATATTTACATGAGCATCACATATAATAAAGTAGAAAGTTTCTAATGAGTCAAAAATTTCACTTGTAATGGTTAAAAAATGTTATATGTCTAAAATATATTTTATTTAGCATCATACTTTCTTTTTAGATAGATGTTGATGATGTCTCTTTATATTCTTTCATTCAATATAGGTAAAAAAATAATTTCATACTGAATAAAATAAAATAAAATTACCTTGTCTAATGAAAAATTGTACCAACTAAATAGTTTTTAACCAAAAAAGAGAAAATTATATTGTCTTTAATCAACAAAATGCAACTTCTCTCTCCTTTCTTCTTTTAAATAGATCATTTGGTAGTTCTAACTTAACATTGCCACCTACTAAAATTTTATCTTCTCAAATTTTCACCAAATCAATATGGAAACTTATTATCCCTCTTTTTCTCATAGAAAGCTGGTTGAAACTCTCCACATGTTATTCCAAAGCTTTTACAGTTTTTGGAAGCCATAATATCAAAAAAGGTGGAGAGCTCATGATAAGATTGTCAACATGTTGCTTCTTGATGAAAATATATAAGTTTACTAAACTGCTATATTGAGTTATAAATTTTTACGTACTTTCTCCCACTTTTACACTAAAATCCTGCCCGAAGGCTGGATCTTTAAATAGTCTATATATAAAAGATGAGATTATTATAGTTATATTGATATAGGAAAAGAGGAAATATTTAAAAGGTCAAGTTTTCTGGTTTTTTCTCAACTGAAATTTGGCAGGATTTTCCGATATGTGGTTGTAAGGTTGTTGTGGTTTTGGGAATCATGTAATGTTAAAAAAGGCGGTGAACTGATGAATATCGATATATGACTCCTTGATATATCATATTGTAGATTTCCCGCGATTCATGTATAATCGACTTATGAATTTAGAAGATAATTCCTAATATTTTTTCTTATGATGCTTCTACAAGACTTTATTCATGTAATCACTTGAAACAAGAAATAATCTATGTCATCAGCAGTTTTGATGTAATTTAAAATAACTTTCACTTCAACCTATGTGATTTGAATATAATAATAATAAAAACCATGTCCGAAAGGCGGGTCATCAACCAGTAAACAAATACAATTTTTTATAACATCTAGGTTCAAATCAAAATAGCCAAGAAATATGTGGTCTAGTTGGTTTGCCCCTGATTTAGCTAGGTACCAAGTGATGAGTTCGAATACCACCCAGCTCTATTTGGAGAACTTAGGCTATGGATCGAGCCATTATCAATCCAATTATTAATTATTAAAAAAAAAAGTTCAGATCAAAATCTTACTCTATAGACCCAAAATCAATCGTTCATCTATTCATTTTGACAATACCTTTTTTTCCCGAGTGATTTGAACTAAAGACCTCCTTACCCTAAAAACAAATAGACCAAGTGACATTTTGATAAACAAATACAATTTTATTCAAATATAATTGGTTTATTTATTTACGTGTACAAGTTTATCTATTTCATATTTTGGTGTGTTAGCATTTCATTCATATATATATACTACATAAGTATCAATGCCCAAACGCGGTTTAATATTTATAAGATAGTAAAAATGATATTCGATTGAAATGATAAGTGATATTTATTTGTGTATTTCACACAAAATAAAATAAAAATATATGTGTATAATTAAACATATAATAACATATATAATAATAAAATTAATTATATCATAAAATTTATAAACTTAAACAAAAAATATGAGTTAGTTTTTTATAATTAATGTATTATATTATCGGATTGTTTTAAAACTAACCAACTGACTTTAGTCAATTGGTGGAATAATCCTTCACTTTCTTTCTTTATAATTTTCTTCAAGTTATCTTTCCTTCTTCTAATAATCTCGATTATGCCATTACTTTTTTGTTTTTTTTTAATTTAATCAAAACCTAAAATTACCAAATTATTCATCTAACTTCAAATATTTACCAAAATGTCATATTCTTCAGTTTTACCAACGACCATTAACAACCAAAAAAAAACTATAATTGCTCATATATCTACCCATTTTAGAGCTCTTATTGTTTATTCACCATATTCAATCATATTATCTCTCATTCTCTCTTCATTTCTATCAATAAGTCTCTCTAATTTTCATTATAGCATTTCAAATTTTTAAAGCTTTGATTTTTGGTGCATTTAACAAATAAAAGTAATGATTAACGGTTTAGTTCGCCATTCTGGGTATTTAAGTAAGATAAATATAATCCCTAACTCAAATCTAACTAATTTTTGTATATTTCAAAAATTTGCAGAGAGTAGACTTCATATGAAGTCTGTGTTCCATGTAAACTTCACATAAAGTCTGCTAATCAACACACATGTTAGTTTTTCATTTGACAATATTTTGGATTCGGAGAGTAGACTTCATGTGATGTCTCCTCTTTCCTATTTGGATACAAAAAAATCAAAGATTTCACATCAAGTCTTTTGAAATCTGAGTCAGTTTTGCAATTGACTGAAAATTTGACTTTTACGTAGATTTTAGATGAAGTCTGTGAGAAACTAGCAGACTTCACTTGAGTCTACATTTCATAGATGGGTTGTTTTTTAAATTGAACAACATGACGATCGTTTGACCAAAAAAATTTAGAAATTTGTGTGAAAACGCAGACTTCACATGAAGTCTTCTTAAATTCTAAAGACTTCAGGTGAAGTCTACGTTAGATCCTATAAGTAATGTAACTACGTATGATTTCTATGAAATTAATGAAACTTTATTAAATTATTTATAAAATAGAGTACACTATTATTAAAGTCTAACCCATCTACGATGAAGACTTCACGTAAAGTCCGCATTGTCGAAAACTTCACGTGTAGACTTTTATATTAAAAGTTAAATTTAGTCAACTGCAAAAGTAATCTGTGTTTTCTAGAGTAGACTTCAAGTGAAGTCTACGACATTATATGAAGATTACTATTTTCATACGTAACTAAGTAGACTTCATATGAAGTCTACTAATAAAATTTATTATCCTGGATTATTGCAAATATAACCTCTTAAAATGTAGACTTTAGGTGAAATATGCATTTGTAAAGTCAACATTAAGTTAAATGCAAAAATAACTTATTGAGACTTCAAGTGAAGTCTACTACTTATTTCATTGACTTCATGTGAAATCTACTTTTTATAAAGTAGACTTCATGTGAAGTCTTTGGATATAAGCAGTAAACTTCAAATGAAGTCCATAGGTTAGTTTTTAAAATCTGATTTATACTGTTTAGTAACAATACTTTTAGCTATTTCTATGGTACTAATATTGTTTATATAATGTTTTACAGGAAAATGGTTCAGTTACCTGTTTTTTATGGAAGATGTGTAATGAATGTTATTTATAGAGGATGGTTGTACACATGGTGGACTTCTTGGAATGGTACAAGATGATTACGGTCTGGAGATGGAAACCGATACTTTAGAGTTAACATATTCACTTCTAGACTCAATGTTGCAAGAAATGCCAACAAATACTCCTCCCAATCACCTCATAGAGGATAGACAAGTTCGGAGCTTGGTTGAGTTATGTAAGCTGCATGTTGTCCGTTTTTGTATTGACAGTAGTTTTCTGAAGAGTTCTTGTGAAGCAGAAATTGTGATGAAGAATGGGAACATGATAACGAGCAATAAAAAGACATAAATTGGGATGATGATCAAGTGGGAGATGACATGAAATACGAGTCTGATGGTGAACCTGAAGTTTACATGGACAGTGGAGATTATAGTAAATATGAGAAAGTAAAAGACGAAGACGAAGATTAAACACTTCTCCGGAACAAGAATTATTTTGATCTAAAGGACAAATCTCAAAACATATATGTCAGTCATAATTTTTCTAGCAAAGAAGAGTTGATATCAGTGTTGCGAGTTAGTATTCTATTGTAATTCAATTTTTGTGTATACAAGTCAATGAAAGAACTTTTTGTGGCTAAATGTTGTGTTCTTGGCTGTGGATGGAAGGTTAAAGCAATTGTGACGGATGCAAGGAACATATTTTGAGTGACAAAAATTGTGAACGTTCATACACGTTCCGTGGCAGATCGATATGCTCACTTTACACACCATTCACTGAAATATATTGCTAGATTATTTGTAGATAGTTTTGGAATAGTTGATGGAATCACGCCAATTCATATGGAAGTGTCAATGAAGACAATGTATGGTTTGGGGTTGGGTTACACTACTTCGTACCGATTATTGATATACACCCAACAATTGCTCAGTGGGACAGCAGAAGATGGTTATGGTAACTTGCCCTCGTATTTGCATCTAATCCAAGAAGCGAATCTTGGAACTCTTACATGACTTGAACTTGATGATCATAATAGATTTAAATATCTATTTATTTCATTTGGGGCCTTGATAGCTGTGTTTTATTTTCTCAAAATAATCATTGTGGTTGATGGATGTCATTTAACTGGGAAGTATGGTGGAGTTTTTCTAGTAGCAACGACACAAGATGGTAACTTTCAGATATTTTTAATGGCATTTGTTATTGTAGACACTAAGAATGATGCTTTATGAGAATAGTTTCTTACCAAATTAGGTAGTTCTTTTTTACACCAATTTCCTTTGGTCCTAGTTTCTGACATACACAACTCCATAAAGAATATGTGCGATATAATTTTTCCTTGGGTAACACAAGCCATATGTTACTATCACCTTCAGAGTAACATATTGACCAACTTTAAAGGAAAACAACTCATGTACTTGGTCAAAGGAGCAGCGTATGCGTACACTCTTGCTAACTTCAACCGATACATGGATGAGTTAAAGCATATAAAATCCTTGCTCAATAGTTAGTAAAAGCACAAGCGAAGTTGTGTTACGTGTTAATTCAGACAAGAAACATCGCAGAATCTATCAACACCGCGTTTAACCTAGCAAGAGGATTTCCCATAACATTCCTATTGGAGTACATACGTGAGAAGGTAGGAAAGTGATTTAGAAATGAAGAGAAGATTCCTATAGTCTCACATGTAATAGTCGGGGAGTAGAACATTTGTTGGCAGTCCTTGGATATTATACGGACAAGATGGTTTCTAAACCCAGATACTTGGAAGTTTTATGTCAAACTGGGTACAAGATATTATTTAGTTGATATGGAGTAGCGAAAATGTGCATGTGGTGTATATCAGATTGAGAAAATTTCTTGTTCACACATTCTTGTAGCTGCATTGCAAAGCGATCTACATGTTTCTACGCTTATATGTCATTCCTATAGAAAAGAATATTTGATTGCAACGTACTCTCACAATATATACCCCAAAAGTGATTGTGGAGTTGAGAAACAAGAGCAATGTCTTCCTCTAGTTGTAAAGAAAGAAAAAATCTAGGTGACAGAGTTGGCTAGAGATTGCTAGGATGCGACATAACAAGGCAGACAGAATTTCCAAGTAATACAGTTGCTCAAAATGCAAACAACCGGGCCATATTCAAACAAAATGTGTAAGTTACAACCTACACATGGTATTGGAATAACTAGTTTGTATTTGGTAAAAAAATTTGACACAATCATTATTGATGGTAGGTAACAAAGGTGGACCAGGACTGACGTTGTTGGAGGTGATGACGACTAGTGGAAACGTTAGTGTGCATTTTACGTTACTTATGGATGATGATTTTAGGATGTTGTTTAAGGATGATAATTTTAGGATGTTTTTATGAATGATGATCTTAGAATGTTGTTTATGGATGATGATTTTAGTATATTGTTTATGGATTATGATTTTAGGATGTTTTTATAGATGATTATTGTATGATGTTATTTACGAATGATGAATGTGATGTTATTTAGGAGGAGTTGTGGTTTACTTATCGAATGACAACATATATACACGTAAATAAGAAATCTACGAAAGAAATCTCTAAATAATGGTCAAGTAAAAATAAAGTCTGATGTGATTAATAAGAAGTCTACTAATGTAGTCTTCGAAACAATTTTCCTAATAAATGTCATACAAGAATGTTTCCAAAAGAATTAATTACCTAAATAGATCATCCCCAACAAAAAAAACCCTTACTAAATACAAAATATTATTAGTTAATTTGCACCCACAAAAATAATAAACGCAAGATATCAAATAATAAGTTTTCTTTGCAGCCTAAACGACAAAAATATAGGAGGTATACAAGTTGGGGTGTAACCGTTAGTCAATAATATCTTCAGCCTACTACTTCTGCTCAACACATGTCTCCTCATATGTGTCCAGATTTTTGTATCCATCCTTATGTGAAGCTCATGAGGGTTAAGTTGTCGGTTGTATCTAATAATCTAGCAATCTACTTGTTGAATCTAATAATCTGGCAATCATAATATTTTGAAAACTCAATCATCCCTTTCAGAGGAGTGAGTTTAGTGCTTCTGATAACATTATCTTCACAAACATTGATCTTATCTGGATCCTCACTGGTGAATGTAAGGTTTAAAAGAGTTAAATCTTCCTCAATGACAGATCTAGGGTTCAAAAGAAAATTTCAAATTGGTCATACTCGTTATCATGACAACCTAGATCTTTTAACTTTTTCAATCTATTGCCTCTCGCACAAGGGGAATGATTCCATGTTTTGTGATAACATTATCTTCACAAATACTGGTTTCGTTTTGATCCGGAAATGTGATGCTCTAGAACTCGGAGAAACAAACATTGGGTATTGGATATGTATCAATTCAGTCCCTATAATTTTGTTTCAGATTTTAGATAATTTGATTACATTACTAGATCAACGTCGTCTCTCCGATTCACAGAAGAGCAAATTATCTAGTTCTGGTTGGTATTCTGAAAGCGTTGGAGCTTTAAAATTACTAACTCTCCACAAACTTGCAGATTGGGATGCATCTCGTGACAACAGCAATACGTGCTCGTTATCACTTGGTGATTGTGTTTATATGCTGGTGGAAGTTAACTCAGATTTTCAAGTATGGTGATTGTGAGGTTTGGTTCTTTCTTTCATTTACTTGATATTGGTTATCAAGTGACCTAAGAGAACTAATTTTGCTCACCCTAAAGATGAAATAATCCCAAACTATAGTTCGTGGTTTAGTATTCCAATCACTATATATTGCTCTTGTTAAAGTCTAATAGTTGAGGTAGATTGTGGATCAAATCTGATGATACTACCTCTGCAATTCCACAATCTGCAGTTTGGTATGATGGCCGGCCTCAGATAATGCAGAGTTCATCATCATGCATTAACACAAATTCTCCTCTTATCGGAGGGAATGCTTTAAGATTAATAGTTAAGGTATGGGATCTATCCAGCCATCACTCTCTTTTGATAAAAGCCTCCTAGCTAGAGGATTATTTTATTTTTTGAGGAACCACATTGTTGTTAACACTATGACATACTGGTTTGTAAATCTCATAGGCAAACTAGAATCGGTTCAGTCTCACTAACAACTAAATTTCACTTTAAGCGAGGATTGTAGGCCTCTAATTATATTAGAAGAGTCTCCCTCAAACTTGACTGTTATCTATCAAAAGGTAGGAGAATGGGAGCCATTGAATCGGGTTTTACTTGATAATTTAGCACACATTCCTATATTAGTTCAGTGCTCCTATCAGTACTCTATCAGAATTGGACAGCTAAGGAATAAGACACTAGTCAATAGGACTTGCTTACTGCTAATTCTAACATACATCAGGATTCTATATGCAGCTTTGTTGATATAAACAAACCTCACTAAGTCAAGGTGTCAAATTCTGGTCACTGAGATCACAAGATCGACAGAAGCTAGTCTTTATATTAGCTACAAAGTGGTGGAGACTAAAGAATAACATATTATTGGATTAGCAGCTTATATTTTGTGAGCTGACACCATTATATAGGTATGTGATTGGTATATTTCGGAATATTGAGCAGGTATATTTCGTAACAGTAGTCTATACATATTTATGTAGTTTGTATGTAGACTGTGTGTTCAGATACGATTGGGTTGGGTTACGTGATCTGTTCAGATTTAGGTTTATTCAGAGTCCTAACCCTTTACCGAATAATGTACCTGCCTTTCACCGAGAATTAGGTTGCTGGCTAAGAAAATTAGATTATCTAGATAAATTGTATCACATAATATTGATAAGAAAATCAAATGCTGGTTTTCTATTGTCTTTAAAATTTCAAACATGATAAATTTAGAACTTGGAAATCAAGGATATTTGGAATATTGCGAATACGTCTTTTAATTAGTGCAAATCCACATTATTTTTAAATATTACATATGGCAGATATGTTAATAGCTATGATTACATATCAACTTAGTTTCTTTATTTTTTAGGTCAGCTCAACCCTAATTTATTGCTTGCCGTGATAGGTTTTTAGCTTGGCCTTTTTTATTTATAAGCAGAACGATTGCTTATTTAGGCTTCACGTTTCTTCTTCAATTCACAGAGCTAATTCAAATTTTTAATTTGATTCTAATCACTCGTTATCTTGCTCTCTTGTTTACGAGGATGTCACAACTCAATCTGGACAAGAAGATGAATGAGGTTCAATCTCCGCCAAGAAGGCTGAAGATTAAGATACCTAAGCTTGACAATTCTGCTTACTTCCACGCTGTCCTAAGGTATTGATGGGTTGTTGTCTGAATCCTGTAATCCAGAATGTGGATACTTTTATCTATCGTATGCCATAATTCTGGAACTTGGTTGGTAGAGTAACTGGTCTGAACTTCGGAAACGGTAGATTCCAGTTTGAGTTCTAGGATGTTATAGGATCTAGAAACAATGTTGAATTACGGATCAATTAACTTTGATGGCTGGATGGTGTCCTATGCACCTTGGAAGGCCTTTGCTGATGTGGACTATCCAAACACGATCAGCCTTTGGGTCCGCTTCACAAGTATTCCTTTTGAATACCGATTAGAAGAGGTTTATAGGTTGGTAGCAGAACAAATTGGAACTGTAGTGCACATTGATGTGTTTAAAGGGAAAGTACTGATTGATTTTCTAGTATTCTCTTATATTTTGGAATTCGAAGAGGGTAGGGAATCAAAAATAATGTTGGATTATAAGAGATTGGAAGGTTTCTGTTCTTTGTGTTTTCGTATGACTCATGAAACTAGATCCTGTTATAAGGCCAAAAATGAGACCTCATATACTGTTCGAAAAGAGAAAGGAAAACAGATTGTTGGAAGTCGACCTAAAAGCTTCAAAGGAGCAGTCTTGGGAGGAAAACAACAATCTGTAACACATCATGAGGCTGTAACCATTGCTGGTTTGAATTTGCGTATGAAGATAGCTAGGGGACTGCCTCAAAACAGATCCAAACGAGTTGATCAGAATCTAGTAACATCTAATTTCCCTTCCGATGTTGTTCATGGTGAGTCTAATTTGTTGTCTCCCTTGCACAGGTCGACTAATTGGGCTGAGGGTAATTCGAGTAGAAATCCTCGATCTTAAAGGAAAGTGAACCGACCACTCTTCTAAGAAGAAGCAGATCTGATCATGGGAAATGTTAGACAAGATGATACTGTTGACAAAGGTCTAGGAAAAGAATTAGTCACAGATTCAGCTTCACCTTGCAAACCTTTGCGGTTGGTTGCTCAAACTGAAACAACTAATAATGTGTCTTTAGTATTGCCAACAGAGGTTATAGAAAATGATGATGATGGTGGGGATATGATAGTCGAAGGTTCTGATTTAGATCAAGAGTCGGTTTTGGATGCATTACCTTTGAGGCTGCCTTAGTGAGTGCTAAGAATGTGCCAAATGAAGAGATGGCTCATATACATGAGGAATTTGCACGCAAGTTAAGGAAAGTTCAAGAAGCTAGACTCATGAAACCACCAGCTGGTCCAAGTAAGCTTTTGTCTAGGTCTTCAACGCCCCTTCATGGAGTAAGATCCAATAAGATATTAGCGGTTGCAGCAATGTCTCCTAATCAGTTGCCTTCAACCAAAAAGGCAAAGGAGAAGAAACCTAAGGAGTAATTGGAAGACTCTTATAGTGTTTATTTCGACACTTATAGTGTTCAAATAAATCATAAGGATAAAAATATGATTGATATTTCTCTCGTTTTAAAGGATAAACAGTCGAATATCAGTTTTTTTATGGAGAGCCTATTTAAAATAAACGGGATTATGTTTAGGTAAGATTAACCAGAATGGATATTCAAAGAAATTCGCATTGGATAATCATAGGTGATTTCAATGAATTGTCTGGTAATCATGAAAAACAAGGAGAACTAGTACGACATGCAAATTCTTTCATGACTTTTAACCAGATGATTAAAGATTGTGGTTTCATTGACTTTTCAAAACTTGGTAACCTCTGGTCGTGGCGGGGTGTTAGAAATAACGGTATAGTGCATTGCATTCTAGATAAAGCCTTTGGGAACGAAGATTGGCATAAACTGTTTTCAAAATCTGAAATCGAATATTTAGATATGATAGGTTCAGACCACAGTCCCATAGTTGGGCGTTTTAGTGAACAAACTGTTACATCCCATCGTCAATTTATCTTTAACAAATGTTGGATTGGCAAACAAGGATTTAATGACATAATTGAAAAGGTTGGACAAGAATCTCTGTCGGCGAAGAGTTACTTTTCTAGACAAAATTAGGAAATGTCAACGTGAAATTTCACATTGGAGAAGTAAATATATACAATCTGGTCGACAGAAAATTAGGGACTTAAATCAAGTTGTGGAAGGCTTAAAGAATTGTAGTTCACCTAATACGGATGAACTCTAGAAAGCTAATTTGAACCTCAAACATTCTTATGTAAAAGAAGAAATATACTGAAAACAGAAAAATAGGAATAAATGGCCTCAAGAGGGAGAAAAAATACTAGATGTTTTTCATGTTCAAACCAAACAATAGAGAACCCATAATCGAATAGCAGGTCTTCAGACAAGTGAGGGTAATTAGGTAACAAAGGAGGACGAAATTTTATCTGAAGCATCACGATATTTCTCTTCTATGTTTACTAGTAATAGGAATATCTTACACCTTATGAATGAATTGGATTCTTGAATAACTGACTCAGATAATCAGTTTCTGATGAAAACTGCAACTGTAGAAGAGATCCGTAATGCCCTTTTTATGATGGACCCCGGAAAAACCACGGGACCTGATGGGATGACGACACTATTTTTCAGAATTCTTGGGATATTATCAAGGATGATTTGGTATCCTTAGTAAATAATTTCCTTACACAGGGACATTTTGATCGTGAATTAAATAAGACTCATATATGTCTAATTCTAAAGATATCTAGACCAACGAAGATGATGGAATTTAGACCCATTAGGTTATGTGATGTTGGATATAAAATAAATTTCGAAGGTCATGTGCTTGAGACTCTAGAAGGTTTTACTAACACTTGTATCTGAAACACAATCGGCGTTTGTAACCGGAAGGTTGATTTCTGATAATATATTGATTGCTCAAGAGACGTTTCATGCCCTCAGAACCAATAATGTTGTCAATGGCAAATTTATGGCTATCAAGATAGATTTGAGCAAAGCCTATGATAGAGTGGAATAGAATTTTGTTGAGGTCCTTCTCCGTAAATTAGGATTTTTAGAATCTTGGATATAGTGCATTATGTATTGTATCACAAGTGTTGAATATTCCATATTGATTAATGGAGTTCCCGGCGGTCTAGTTAAACCTCACAGGGGACTACGTCAGGGAAAATTTTGTCTTCCTATATATTTATCCTCTGTACGGAAGTCTTGGTTTCCAAACTTAGACATGCTGAACACCAAGGACTCATAACAGGTATCTCTATTGCCCGATCTAGTCCCACAGTTTCTCACTTACTTTTTGCTGATGATAGTTTGTTCTTTTGTAAAGCATCTAAAAAAACTTCACAAGTGTAACACATATTTAAGGAATATGAATTAGTATCGGGTCGACAAATTAAATTTGATAAGTTATCAATACAGTTTGTCCATGCGGTACCGCAAACCCATAAAATGGAGTTACATCAAACCCTCGGTATTACAAACGTGGGAGGTATGGGCTCTTATCTAGGACTACTGGAAAATCTTGGGGATGCTAAGAATGATTTCGGAGTAGAGACATCCAGGTCTCGAGTTTTAAATACTCAGTGGCCAAGGTGTAGACATCAATATTAATTAACTCGTGCAACCGCCAAAACATGAGAACATGGGACTTTAATAATGTCATACCTTTTACATGAACATGTCAGCTTCTTGATGTCAACTTCAAAGACATAACTTCTATTGTCATTTACTTGGAAAATCAAAGATGATGATGACAAAACAGCACACTTTGTTGCCTTACACAACTAGCGGATGAGGATTCTTTCAATCTCAGGTGTGTAGAATGACAAGGTTGACCTTTGCATCTTTCTTCTTAACGAGAACCAATGCGTCACTATCTCTCTGAAGAATTATACCATAGAAACAATAGGGAACGAGCTAGTTTTGCCAACAGCAGTATTTAGAGACTCCGCAATGTTGTTGCTCATGATGTTGTACCTTTTCTCCAAAAAGTGAGCAAGAGCCCAATGCTTTGTGCCAATATCTTTGAGATATTTAGCACAACTATGGCTGACAGAAGAATTTCATCAAACCAATGTCTGCATTCCCCAACGGTGAATGATCGTGCAGCTTTCGACACAAGAGCTGCAAGGCATGGGATTTTGAACCTGTGATTCATGTTCCTGAACAAATGTACCGCACAATCATAGTGAGAAGCAAGAGGATAAACAAACTTCAATGACGAGTTAATTGCATTATGTCTGTCAGAGACAAAAATTAGTTGTTCTTGATCTGGTACAAATGTGTGTAGGTGTCTGAAAATCATGTCCATCCTCGCTCGTTTTCCCCTTCAATAACACCAAAAGCTAATGGAAAATTTTGTATGTTTCCATCTTGACAACTAGCAGCAACAAGGCATCCTTTGTATTTACCTTTAAGCTATGTCCCATCGATTATAACGACTTGCCTGAAGAATGGGTAGCCTTTGATAGAACCACCAAATGCAAAAAAACAAATATTTGAAGCTAGGGAACCATCATTTCCTAAGGTTGTTTCCATGACAGTTATGGTAGCTGAGTTGGACAAACGTAGTAAGTGCAAATATTTGATCAATAATGTGTAACTTTTAGCCTCATTACCCCAGGCCTTGGTTAGAGCCATCTCCCTAGCACAACAGCCAATAAGATATTGGGACTTTGAATTGAGACAATACAATCTCTGGAATCTCACAAACCCTTGGACCAATCTTACTATTAGAATACTTAGAAGAAAGGAATTGTGCGAGTATTTCTATTCCAGCATTCTTTTTGAATTTGGATCTAGTATCAACTAAACAAGAATGTTTCAAGTCAGTCGTCCTTACTTCAAGTTATCTCACATCTTGATCAACTTTGAAGTATGTATGCCACCGACATTTTGAATCAGCACATGAGCGATGATCCTTGTTTTATCTAACTTAATAATCTTGCGGTGGAAAAGCCTCTTATGGCATACTTAAACATAAAATTTCTGAAGTCTACTTTGTCTTTAAAAAGACGTCCTGGTACAATGGATTCATCAGACTTCCTTAAATCCATATTAGCATCCTATGTGTTGCAGCAAGACATATGCTGAGGACCGGTGTGGCATTCCCAGTAAGGAATTGTTCTCCGTCTTTCCTTATTACATCAATTTGATCATGCGTTGCTCTTTGGATTATTTCTTCAAAATCATCAATCCCAAGCTCGAAGGAGTTTAATTCATTGACCCCTCCCATTGTAGAACGTTGGTTATCTTTGGATGTGGAAACACCTTGCCTTCCATGTATGTGGTTAGTTGGATCCCAGTCTAGAGGGTATTCCTTGTTGATCAAATCAGTCTATAAATCAAAGTTGTAGTGTTCTTCTACTTGAATTAGTTATTCCTTTGTCTCTGATGGGATGTCATTATTATTTTCCAAAGGCATTACATCCTTCTCTGTGTGATAATGCCTATAATGTGGAATGGTGTCACATTCATTAGGTAATACAATTTGTTTTACTTTCCTAGCCAAATAGAATTCTTCAGCATGAGCTACTTCAGCTAAAACCACGTCGTCTTCAAAGGACAATGCAAGTTTCATAATACCACAGGATTCAATTGCGAGCGCTTTGGTTGTTTCTTCATCCACAAGGCTGATTATATCTCCATTACCACAGGACTTGATAAGCTTCGAAGGTGAGGAAACATTCCGTGGAGACCATGAAACGAAAATATTTGTACTACTCGAATTAGCATAAGTATGTTTAAACAATAAAGTCCTATGTAGTTAAAGACATAAACAAGTGGCATTCTGCCCTGTGTAAAAGCTATAGTTTGGGTTTCATTCTAGAAGCTTACATATGGAATAAAGTCTTTGACTAAAATATTGAATAAAGATATGATGGCTTCTAACTCAGTGAAGGAAGTGTCTCGTACAATACAGACACATCATGCGAAATGTTCTTTCCTGACTTGGAAATGCCAAATGCCAGCATCTAAACACTCCCAATCACTAGCGATGGCCAGGATGGGATGTTCAAACATGGTTTATATGACACTTGGCAGTTCAAAAGTCACATGAATAGTTGGCAAGTGTCGGAAACTGTGTATTATAAAGAAATTTTTGTGTAATTAATATCTGCCAACCAGAAGTAATGTTCTTCGTTGAAGTGGAAATTATAAGTTGGGTTGAAGAAAATGCTTCTGCTGTTGAAATGAGAGTTCAAACTTCTTTTCAATGTTTTTTTAAGTTTCTATTAATGGAGCAGATAAGAGAAAGTGAGAGACATTTCTTGAGGACAAAGAGAAAGTGAGAGACATTTCTTTGCGATATAGTGAGTTAAACGAAGCCCAGAGATACAAAGAAAACATCGACCTTTATGGGTTCCTCAACAAGAAAAATGACAAGGAGATGAATAATCTTAAGAAGAAAGCGAAGAAGACAAGTTTAAAGAGCATGAGTTAATTAAAATATCATATCTCTGATCATTACTCTCCCGATCAGATCTCCCAAATGATGCAGTCCTTAGAACTACATATCTCTACTTTGCAAGAAAGGCTTTAACTTGTTTAGTCTCAACGACAAAATTGTATCATCATAGTTTAAATCCAACGCCTTTGAATCATCATTGATCAGACCCAATCCTTAAACCCTAGTCAATTCTCAATGTTTATGAATAACCATGGAGACACTACTCTCTCTCTCAAATCCCACTCTCTGCATCAAATTTCAATCAATTGATGAACTAGGATCATTATGGTTATGATTTGTGTATCAGTGATATCACCAACAACAACTTTGAACTTGCCAGCGTCTCAGACATACAAGATTACTCACCGTTCCCAGTGGTACAAGAACCTGGCTTTGAGAATCAGTACAAGGAACAGGGTTGGTTTGAGAAATTCAGTTTGATATAAGATGCAATTCAGAAGGTTTTCAACAATTTTTCAAGTTCTGATTGGGATTATCTACAACAACAATAAGCCGTAATTTTGATCAAATTAGACTCAAAGATTTATTAAGAGAAATTACATGTATATGTTCATTAACAACACTGCTCGTATGTGAGAAATTGGCTAAACTGGTAATGGAAGGCTTTTAGTACATCTATTTATGTATTGTGAAACAATATTGGGAAAATGTTGTTGTGTATTGATGTACAATGTTACATATAGAATTGACCTAAAACTCAAGACATAGATTACATAGAGAATCCTAAGAAATAGGAAAGTGGTTATATTTTCATAACCTTATACCCACCCTCAAGTTGGCAGTGAGATACCTTGAATTCCCAGCTTGGAAAGAAAATACAAAAAACTGAGGCATTGGTAGAGATTTAGTGAATAAATCGGCTGGTTACTTCTTTGTCGTCATGTGCTATGTTGTTATAAGCTTAGATTGAACTGCATCGCGTACAAAATGACAATTTCTCTCAATGTGTTTTGTGCGCTCATAAAAAACAGGGTTGGCAGCTATATAGATTGTCGATTGCTATCACAAAAAAATCGCATTGGTTCGTCGTGAGAGATTCCAAAAAAGTGGCGAGCAACTCTTTCAGCCATTTAAGTTCTTTCAAAGCATATGCTATGGAGCGATACTCAGCCTCAACAGAAGACATGGCAATTGTTTCTTGCTTCTTTGTCTTACCAGAAATAGGTGAATCACCGAGTAAAATCATGTAAGCATTCAGTGGGCGACGTGTTAGTAAACATGCTCCCCAGTCGGAGTCATAAGTTGCCATGAGTTTGAGAGTATATAGTATATTGAGATTAAATTAAGATGCCATGTGTTGGACAACCTTTGATGTAACATATAGCTCATAAGGCGGCTTGCCAATGTGCTTCCAATGGGGGTTGCATGAACTGCGATAAGACATGTACCGTATACGATAATTCGTTTTCGTGAAAGTGAGATAAATAAGACAGCCAACCAAAGGACGATAAACATGCAGATCAAGAAGTGGTGTACCCTCAGCAAGTGATAATTTGTGATTCAACTCAATAGGAACCGTACATGACTTAGCAGCTAACAATCCCACTTCTGTTATATCCAACGCGTATTTGCGCTGTGAGAGGAAAAAACCATCTGCATTACGAGCTACTTCGATACCCAAGAAGTATTTTGGTTTTCCCAAATCTTTCATATGAAAGAAATCACTCAAGTAATTCTTGGATTTTTGCATCATCGAGAGATCATTACAAGCAACAACACAGTCGTCCACGTAGATGAGGATATGTAGTGAAATGTTGTTGTGGAAGTAAGAGAAGTGCGATGTGTCAACTTTACTTTGTTGAAAACCATACTTAAGTAGCACGGTGCTAAGCTTTGAGAACCAACATCTTAGAGCTTGTTTTAGCCCATAAATAGACTTTTTCAAGAGACACACCATGTTGGGATCAGAATGTTCAAACCTGGAAGGATGTTTCCTGTAAACTTCTTCCTCTAGGTCACGGTGGAAGAAGGCATTGTGGAAGTCCATCTGGTGAACTTCCCATTGTTTGGCTGCATCAACTTCCAAGAGCATATAAATTGTACTGGGTTTGGCAACTACTGCAAAAGTATTGGAGTAGTCTATATCTTCCTCTTGTCTATTCCCAATAGCGACTAACCGTGACGTATGGTGAGATAAGCGTCTGTCGGAGTGATACTTAAACTTGTATACCCATTTACTTCCAATGCCTTTTTATTGGGAGGTAATGGTGTATTGATCCATGTCTTGTTGAGTAGCAGTGATGAATGTTCATCATGCATAGAATTGTTCCAAACCTCATCACGTGGAGCTCCCTTGAATGAACTCGGCTCATGACCTGCGATAACTGCTGCCAAAAATTTCTTGTGGCGAAAAGGGTAAATCTGATCTGAAACATAATTGGAAATGGGATAGATTATGTTACCTGGACTCATATTAGAGGATGATGAAGGAGAGTGAGTGAGAGAGGAGGGTGTTGCCATGAGATTGACTATGTTAGTAACGTAGTCTTTAAGTAACATGGACAGCTTTCATGCTTTTTGACCACAACCTAGATCAGTAAAGATGATCGGAGGGACATATTCTGATTGCGAAAGCGTAGTATCAAGCAGCGGAGTTGATTCAGCTATTGGTGGCATCAAGACTTGTGTAGGTTATGGTGCTACATTGTCATTAACCACAGCCGGAGGTGCGATGGGATGTGTAGAATTAGGGGTTACCTAGGCAGGTACGACGTCAATCCAATCATCATATGTGTAGTCAGATGGTAACGAGACAGTAGGAAAAGCGTGATGATCATCAGGTGAACCCGGCAATACATCCTCGAGAAACACCACATCACGACTATAAAATAACTCCTCACGCTCAATGTCAAAGAGTTTCCATGCCTTTTGTTGAAAGGATAACCAACAAATAGACATTTACAACTTCATTCTCCAAACTTGTCCTTGTCTCGAGCTCTCTGATGAGCATAGCTGAATGATCCAAAGACTCTAAGAGAATCATAGTCTAGAGCTTTGTTGTGTAGAAGTTCATAAGGATATTTGTTTTCTAAGAGTGGTGTTGGTGTTCGATTAATTAAGTGAGCCGCAGTTAGAATACTTTCACCCCAAAATCTAACAAAAAGATGTGAGTGAAAAAGACATGATCGTGCAATGTTGAGTATGTGTCTATGTTTCCTTTCCACTCGATTATTCTGTTGTGGGGTGTCAACACAAGACGTTTGATGCACGATCCCTTGTTCCTTGACAAAAGGGTTGAGACAAGAAATTTTGAGCCATTATCCAAGCGTATAGTCTTAATCTTTTTACTGAATTGTCGCTCACACATGGAGAAAAAATCTTTTATTAATTTGGCAACTTTGGATTTCTCAAGCATAAGAAACACCCATACTGCACGAGAGAAATAATCGACCACTGTTAAGGAATAAGCAGCACCGCAAGTAAAAAGTGTATGATACGGATCCCAAACATCACAATAGATCAATGCAAAAGAATCAGTTGCTTTATTAGAAATTTCTGGAACTACTACGAGTTTGTTTTGCCCTAAAACAAATGTCACATGAACCTTGACTAGAGCAATCAACTTTAGTCTTATTAAAAGATTTAAAGAATCCAACACTTTTGAAGAATGATGATCAAGTCTTCTATGCCAAAGTTTCGCAGGAGTAAACTTCACAGCCGCTTTATTTGCACGTGCCACAGTCAATCACATGAAGTAGTAAACCTCCTCTCTCTCTCTTCACCAGCTCCAATCAGGGTCGTCCTCAAATGGTCCTGCAAAAGACATAGTGTATTAGTGAAAATGGCAATGCCTCTAGTTTGTTTAAGCAATTTCAACACATAAATTAAGTGCGATTGAAATCTTGAACACTTAGCATGTCTGATAGCATATAGTCATCACATAAAGTTATAATGCCAATGTGTGTGGCGCATGATTGATGTTCATTCGGAAAGGTAACAGATGAACTCGAGATAAAAACCATATCATGTAGAAGTGATTTGTTCTCAGTCATGTGGTGCGATGCATCTGTATCAAGAATCACATCAATAAATTTTGTTTTACCGAATACTCGCTTGGTAGTGATGTTATCGTGTTGTCCTTTGAGGAGATTGATTAGCTGAGCAACTTGATCAGAAGATGGAAGTGATGTATTGTCTTGAGCACATGTGGCATTGGCACGACCACCACAACCAAGACTTGAAGACGAACCTCCGCCATGTCCTTAAGAGTTATTTCTGCAAAAAGAATTTCTTTGTTGTTGTTGTTTAAGATACCAATCCAGATAGCCGTGTAAGAGAAAGCATTCACTGACATCGTGATTACGGTGGTTGCAGTGAGTACAGTATCGATAGGCTTCACAGTTTTGGGAAGTGGACACAGCAGCAATAGTTGGAGGGGTTATCTCTGTTGTTACAGAGAAATCGATAGCTTCATGAGAGACATCCTTTGAGTGAGCACTATGAAGATGTTGCTCATCTCGGACAACACAGGAGTAAACAAAATTGAGATTTAGTAGGGGATCTTCATTGATAATCTAAGATCGAATAAAGGCAAAACGAGAGTTATCTAAACCAAATAGAAAATTGTGAACCTTGCTATCTTCTCGTTCTTTCTCCAAAACAGCTGCAGCATCACATGTACAAGATCGAGTTGTTTTGCAGGTCTTGTAGCTATTCCCATAGCTTAGTCAAGCGACCAAAATATATAAAGACCGATTGGCCTCCTTGTTTACAATTTGTGATGTTATTTTTCACAATATGGCAACGCACACTACTTTGAACAGAGAAACGTTTCTTGATCGACTCTCATAATTTGAAAGCACCAGAGATATGAGAGACTGTGGATCATATGGTTGGATCTATCAATGTTCGAATCCAGCCCACGATCATAGAAGTAATTGCAGTCCATTAAGAGAGATCAGGTTCAACTATTGGTTTCACAATTGTACCACTGATGAATCCAATCTTTTGCTTGGCTTGTAGAAAGTAAGAGAGATTTGTGGCTCATTCGATGTAGTTATCACCATGAAGAAGAAATGGGGTTATGAGAGAGCTTGGATTGTCGGATGGATATAAAACAGGACAAGAAGAAGATGAAGAATTTTTCAAAGAAATTTTTTTAGAAAGTGACAGCCAAAAACCTAGGATTAATTTTTGGATGCTATGATACCATGAAACAATATTGAAAAAAGGTTGTTGTGTATTGATGTACAATGTTACATATATATAGGCAAGAGAATTAACCTGAAACCAAGACATTGATTACATAGAGAACCCTAAGATATAGGAAAGTAGTTATATCTCCATAACTCTATATATTGATTCAATCATAAGAACAAGGGAACCTTACTGAGAACAATCTTTTTACAAACAAGTAATTATTTACCAGTGAGATGATTGAAGGCTTCTTTGCTAAGTAACGGTGAAAGATTATTCGGTATCGTTAGTGACAAGTAATTATATAAGTTTTTTTAGGTCAACTTGTATATTCAATCTTAGTATATTCCCAACACATATGTATATTCCTCAACATTGTCCATTTTCAGAGTTCTAACAAAGCTCTGTGTTGCGTGGCTGTGGACTGCCAATGTTGCATGGTTGTGGACAATGGTGGACCCATGTACATATTAAGGGGTTCAAATGAACCATCATAAATTTGAGAATGTATTTTTTATATAGAATTTATTGGTTTTTTAAATTTTAGTTCAGTGTTTTTCTCTTTCATGACACCCTATTAGTTAAAATTCACTAGTCTTTTAAGAATAAATTCATTAGTTTTAATTATAGTTATAGTTATAGTTTCATAAAAAGAGAAATAAATTTGGCAAAATATTTAATGTCAACTTCTACTATCTTTTTACCATAGTTAGATTTTAAGTAAATATGTAATTCTGGATGATAAATTTTAAAGTCTTGGGTATGTATTAGACCTTGTTGATCCAACTCTTGACAAAAAAAAGATTACTGTAAAAACATTATTTAATATATAATTTATTATGTATTAACACGGGCAAGTGGCCTTTATTTTAGTGGCATATGGTAAGTCCATTAAAGTTCAGACATACTTGCACATTTAGATATTGAGTTTTACTACCTACATATGTAAGGAACTTGGCTAATGTGGTCCGATATTGACAAAAAGAAATATTATGTATTGAACCCGATAAAAACAATTTCACAGTCTGCTGCTCACTGTGGAATATCATGACGGAAAACCTAAAAATGGACAAAGTGACGTAAGGTGACACCGTGATAGATATAGGTGTCAAAATGGGTAAACGAAACCCAACACAACTCATTATCCAATGGATTTGAGTGTTAATGTGTTGTGGTTAACCCATTACCCATTTATTTAATGGGTTGGGTTGACCGTTACCTATTTTATTTAACGGGTTTGGGCGGGTTCGTAGGTAACCCGTTAATTATTTTTGAAAATATAATAGTTTAATTATTTTTATCTTCTATAATAATTGTTGAGATTTTTCATATATTTGTTTTCATTTTAATAGTTGAGTGTAATTGTTTTTACAAATAGAGAGAGAAAAAGAGAAGAGAAGTAAAAAAAGATAAAGAAGTAAAAAAAGAGGAAATGGAGTAAAATAAGAAGAAAGAGTAAAATAAAGAGAGAGAGTAAAATGAAAAGAAAGAGAGAGTAAAAATAGAGAAAGAAAAAGAGAAGAGAGAGTAAAAAGAGAAGAGAGTAAAATGAGGAGAGAGAGAGATAGTGAAATCAGGAGAGAAAGTAAAAAAGAGAAGAGAGTAAAAAAAGGAGAGAGACTAAAAAAGGAGAGAGATTAAAATGAGGAAAGCAAGTAAAAAAATAGAGAAAGAAAAATGGGTTGGTTTGTGGTTCAAATTTTATATGTTAAGAAGCTAATAGGTCAACCCGGTTCGACCCATCAACACATTAGAACCCAACCCATTTCAACCTAAAATCATTTAATCCATCAGCCCATTAAACTTGTTAACCCATTAGGGTCAAAAAATTTAACTCCAATGGGTTAATGTGTATGAGTTGGGTTGGGTCCACTCATCACTTTTTACCCATTTTGACACCTCTAGTGATAGAGGTGACGGAGATTATTCTTTAATAGAGAAGTGTTAGACGTATGAAAGAGAGAAGTTAAAGGTTTAAAGAAAGATAGAGAGAAAATTATCCATTTGGTTGTATTAAAATATATACGGTCACAATTTAAGCTTCTTTCTTCTTTATACGGTTCACGATATAAAATCTTTGTTTCCCTCTCATTTTTATTGTTATTTGTGAAACTTTCATTTAAATTCTCAAACTTGGTTTATTTGTATTGGTCGTAAAAAAATTGGTTTGTGAAAAAGTTGTACAAATTATATGGAATGCCATCATTTTTTTACCTTTCACCAAATACCACTTAACATGTTTTAATTTGGTCAGAGACCTCTTTTTGTGGCATTGAATTGTAACATTATTGTCCTCGGTGGACAATAAATTGTCTACCACGGATATATATAGTAATTTTACGGTAAACATACATTGTTGTATGCACTAGACATCTATATAGTCTACCATATATATCTATATGGTCTATCATGGACATAACGGCCACAAAAAGCATTGCCCGCCCCGCAAACTGAAACATAAACATGTTAGCTGGCTTTTGGAAATTGATGGCATTACAGGAAAATAAAACTTAAAATGACATTCTATGAAAATATCCCTTCATTTATATAACAATGGTGAATCCGGTGGGTTTAAGATTCCGTCCAACCGATGCGGAGATAGTTGGCCATTACCTCCGCCTCATAAACCTGGGTTGAATTTGCTGTTTTGATTTGTACAGATGATGACATATACAATCTGAAGAATATAGTTTAAGTGTGAAGCCAGTGATATATCTTCTTCTGCTAGTGAAATCAATCGTATTCACTCATTAACCACTAATATAAACAATTGTGAAGGATTGACTTCAGCTTATGAGGTTGGTCAATATCAAACTTTAACAATCTCTCTTTAGCTAACTCTTAAAGACCACTCATTGTTACAGATGGTCTCAATTTTGTTCTTCCCTCTATTTTTCAGAGATTGTAGTTTGATCTGCTTCAAGAGTTTAAGAGTTCAAGTCCACTACAGCAGTCTGAAGATGAAATTCATGAGGTTTTAAACAATCTGCCAAGGTATACTTGGGAAAGCGTGAGTGATATCTGCAACAACACCATTCAAAGATTCGTTAAAAAAATTACATATATATGTTCAATAATAACAACTTCTGTACTTTCCAAATTTGCAGTAGTTTAAGTTATGTATCTTGTTTTGTAACTTTTCAATACTGTGGTTGTGTGTCCTAAATAAATAAGTATAAAAGGTAAATTTGTGACAAGAAGTGATTACGAGAAGACAAAGTTGTGATAAAATGTAAATATATAATCAAATGGAACAGAGGTTGCAGAGGTGCAACACAGAATTTATCAATGACTTCAAAAAAAAAATTTTAAGAGGCATTAATAATCAGAGGGATCAAACCATTTAGAGAAGAATAGGCCTGTGAATTACGTGAAGGATTGGTGACTCAGAAGAGAGTACTTGAGGATTCTGTCCAGTCTTTGAATAACATGGATATGGGAAGAGGGAGAAGCACCATTTAGCTTTAGATTGTATTCCTGCCAAATGAAGTATACGAGAGCTTGAAATGCAGGTTTTTTAAAAGTTTTGGAGGTGTTTGATAACAAGGTTTTTGACCTATGGAATCAAATCATTGAAGCATGGTGGTAAGTAAATGGGATGTCGAACCAATACTCAGTAGTTACTTGTAATCAACCTATCTACTACTAGTTCCTAATCCAGGCAACCTATCAATCTGTCACAAAGATAAGATATGTTTTCTAATGAGTTTGCAATCTAGCCAAGAGGACAAAATAAGCTATAGGACAAAATAAAAACAAAACTTAAACTCACAAATACAGAGAAATGATCAATAAACAGAGCAAGATGATAGCAATAAGTGAATCTAAGGTAAAAAGCATGAATCTAGAGGATAGGAGGTGATTGATCGGCGGTAAACTCGCCAATCCGACCTCGCCAAGCTATATAAGGCGATCCCTATACCGTGACAAGCTAGATTAACTCATTCTCATGGTGAGGACTCCTTTCCAATCCGGCTGATCCATTACGGCGCTAGCCACGATCATGCCAAATCAAAAGCTTATTCAGCCCAATACATCTAATAGCCGATCCACAATACTAGATCTCTCCTCGGTGGATCAAACCATC
>OVBA01001879.1:0-38659 GCA_900406435.1 Lepidium aucheri
TAAATAAATACGGAGTCAAAACCCTAAATAAATACGGGTCTAAAAATTAAATTATAAACAAGCCTAAAACATAAATAAATATAAGTTAAAACGTAAATAACACAAGTCAAAAATTTTTATATGTAAAATTGTAATGCATCAAAACTTAAGTAAACAGAAATAAAAAATATATTTCATGTACAAGAGATATCACTATAAATTTATTTTTCAGGGAGAATTGCAAAAATGCCCCTCAAAGGAGGACATTTTCATCACTGCCCTCATTTTTTGGATATTTTCAAAAAATGGCTCTCACTATGGAAAAATGACCAAAATACCTTTATGTTATTATTTTAATAAATTTTTACAAACTTTTTTCCCGCTAAAAAAACTTTTCCCACCAAAAAATCTTTTTTCCCGCCAAAATTTTTTTTTTCCGGGCAAAAAAAATCTATTCCCGCAAAAAAAAAATTCCCGCCAAAATTTTTTCCGTTATACGAAAAAAATTTCCCGCCAAAAAAAATTTTTAAGGGAGTTTATAAAAAAATTTTATAAGACATCTTATAAAATTTATAAGGTTTTATAAGAGAGCTTATAAAATTTATAAGGTTTTATAAGAGACCTTATAAAATTTATAAGGTGTTTATAAGAAATTTATAAGGTGCTTATAAAATTTTATAAGGTATTGACAAAAATTTATAAGAGAGCTTATAAAAATTTATAAGACTTTATAAGAGATCATATAAAATTTATAAGGCTTTATAATAGAGATTATATAATTTATAAGACTTTATAAGAGAGCTTAAAAAAAAGGTGTTTATAAAAAAATTATAACGTGTTTATCAGAATTTATAAGGCTTTATAAGAGACCTTATAAAATTTATAATGTGTTTATAAAAAATTTATAAGGTGTTTATAAAAATTTATAAGGCATTTATTAAAATATATAAGGTGTTTATAAAAATTTATAAGGTGTTTATAAAATTTTTTTTAAAGATTTATAAGCGCACTTATAAAATATTTTTGGCGGGAAAAAATTTTTTCATGCAAATTTTTTTCTCGAAATTCCATAAAAAAAATTATTTGGCGGGAAAATTTCTTTTTTGGCAGGAAAAGTTTGTAACAATTCTATTAAGGGTATTTTAGTCATTTTGTATTAATGAGGGGCATTTTTGAAAAGATAAATGTCAAGGGGCATTTTTGAAAAGGGGTACACTAAAAAAGGCATTTATCAAAATTTCCTTATTTTTAATATCAAATATATATCTAATTAAGTAATTAATAAATTTACACATACAAATCAAACCATAAGTAAATAAATAAAATAAACAAATATTATTTAACTCGTGTATAACATGGGACATCATCTAGTTAAATATAAATAAATAAATACCCAATTATCTTATATATTAAAGCTAGAGACACTTTTATTTTAACCGTGTTATAAACTTTAGGATAAAATTAACATATGGTTCATAACAACTTAAAAATAAGTTTAAGGTGGGTTTTGTTACAAATTTTAATATATAAATTCAAATTTAATAAATATCTAATTGGATTAATTCTAAAAAAAAATTTAATAAATACATTTTGGTTACAAATTCGGTTAACAACTCAGTTTCGGTTCATGTTTGAATTCAATTTTACCGGTACATAGATTTAGGACACATTCTGATCAAGTTCGGTTCATCTAACTCGGTATTTTAATTATTCTGGTTTAAAACATATTCAAATATTTTTATTTTTTGGAATAGAGTTTACGCTATAGATCAAGTTCGAGTTTGTATTTTTATATAAAAATTTAAAATAAAAAAGATTTGATAGATAGATTAAAATTTGGTCTTGATTTGGTTTAGGTTCAGGTTTGGATTCGGTTTTTTAAATATATAGATTTAGAATTCATTGGTGTATTTTGTTGGGTTTGTGTCGAGTTAGGTTCCCCTAGTTATAGTTGATTTCGGTTCAGTTTTTGAGCTCCTATAACAATAGTTAAAATACCAATACGGATCTAAGAACTATATAAATACGGGTTAAAATAACAATTAAATCCTACACTATACCGTGGATATAATCCTAGTGTCTTTTATTTTTATTTTGTAAACTCATCACTATCATAACTTTCTAAGGTAACAAATTCATTACTACTAATAGTAAAATAAACTTTTACCCGGTAAAATTTTGAAAAAATTCGATTGATCTCATGTATTTTCAATTAATTATACGATATTCGTTAGTCACGTTTTTTTGTCTCTAATAGTCTTGTATTTAAAACTACACAAGCTGTTAGAAACTCCTCTAAAGGTAAGTTATTAGCAAAAATAAGATTTTGTTTTATAACAATCAAAATTAGAAAAATACGACCAAAAAAAGGAAAAATGTAGTAATTCTAATGGAAATAGCTAATAAGGACTCTAGGTACAAATGACGTTTCTCGTTGACGTGCAATCTTATTTTGAGGCCTCCGGTAATTTAGCGACAAAAAAGTGTTTAAAGAAAGGGTATATTTAATAATCTAAAGAGAGAAAAAAAAGAATTAAACACAACTCTGTATCTTCTTTTTCCGATGCTGGCGAAACCGGTTTCACCGAAATTTGCCGGCGTGGGACTTTGTTTAAAGTTCACTCCTGCTTGTTGTCTTCCTTGTTCTCACACCTCTTCTGTTCCCCTCTTTCACCGGAAGCAATTGCTAGCTCTGTGGAAGGTCGGAGCTCTTGCTTTAGAGGAAAAAAGTAATCTTCAGTTTCTTCACCACCGCGGGTCTTCGTTGGAGTGGTGGTCGTGTTCTCCTTCCTTGTTTCATCTGTCTTCTTCTTCTCCTTTGTTCCTTATGTTAAGCTTCAGTATTTTTCCTCTTCCGGTGACTCTAGTCTACCGAGTTTAGCGTCAATGGACTGTAGATCTCTTCAATGTGTTGCTCCTCAGCATTGTTAGATTCCACGAATCTTGCTTCTCTCTGGATTTTGGTTTTGTTCAAGGGAAATTTATTTTTTCGGCGATTCAGTTCTTATCCGGTGTTGTTGAGGACCACCGCCGGCGATCTGTATCTATCTCCAGAGATCATATCCTCCCTTCTTCAAAGCAAAATTCCGGTGAAGCAACTCTCGGCGCCGCATCCTATCTCACGAAGAAGAGACCCAACCTTGGCCAGCAATTAGGGTTTACACGTGATGGGCCTATTATGTGGGCCTGGATCGAATTAAGAAATAAGACTGAAATCAAGTGTCTTATCTGCAGACCTAAGCTGCTATGCATTCAATGGGCTTGGCAAATGAAGATACTAATATTACATGGCCCCACAAGATCCACATTCCTATGGGTTTCTTATAAACTAAGGTACATTATAATTTTTTGCTTTTATACTTGTTTGGAGTGGACCTACGAGGGTTTTAGGCAAATTTTATACACTTCTCTAAGTATGAAGTTTTGGGTTTTCTCATTTGGAGAGAAAATTGGTTCCCAATATTATCTTATTGTAGGTATGTGTTTTAAAAGGTATTTATTTCTCCTAAAAAGGAGTTTGATATTTCTCTCTGAAAAGAGAAGGGTTCTTCAAGTTTTCTCTGTTTCAGAGAATCTCTTTCAAAGCTCGACACGAACTTCGTTTTCGATGAGCGTTTCTATGGGTTCGGCTGTCTTCATTGGCAACAGAACCAGAAGTGGTTCAAGACGAACACAATTCCAAACTCTATCCAATAGCTCCAAGGTGTTTTGAGTTTTTCTCCACATGGAAGCAATTTATCTTTAATTTTAGCTATTTTATATTCTGGTTGTATCGATTTCATTTGCACTTGATGGATGTAATCCTGAATATCTAATGAATGAAATCAGTGTGTTTGACAAAAAAAGGGTATATTTTTCCCTTCAAATCTGGATTTTATTATTTTTCTTTGGTCGGAAAACAGGAAACAAATGTTTCCTGCGATTTATTAAAAAACACCTACATATCGTATTGACAAGACACGTTTGAACCCGCTGCCTCATTAACCAAAAGTGGTCTAAGGGAGTCGGGGACTACAACCAAATTATGAAAACCAAAGTGCAAAGATAAAGCATAGTTTGCTAATCCATCCGCTAGACGATTACCTCCCTATGCACGTGGCAAATATGGACACACCAGTCCTTCGAAAGAAAGCCATAACATAATCGTGTTAGGAAAGAGAGGGATGAAAATCCTCGATCCCGTCGTTAAGTAACCAACAACCACCTCCGAATCTATCTCCATATCCAATAAGCGAATGCCTGATTCCCAAGCAACAAAAAGACCATAGTATACCCCCCACAACTTAGCCATCAGAGCCGTGCAAATTCTGATGTTCAGAGCAAAGCCCCCACACCACCTTCCAGACCTATCTCGAAGCACACCTCCTGCACTTGCACACCCCGGGTTTCCTTTAGACGCCCCATCCGAATTTAATTTGAACCAGTTCTCCTTAGGTGGCTACCAAGGAGCAATCCTATTTATATGTGGAATTCGATCAATAGCGGAGCACCGACTAGCATTCGCCTTTGCAATCTCCAAACCATTATCCTTTAGAAAATGTGTGCGATCTCTACACCGCAAAGTAAAGCCAAAAATATTTCCACATCGCCACTTCCAACCCCACCAAACAGCAACTGAGAAAATAATATGCCACAAACAACCAAATATATTCTCATGAGAACCTAAGTTCACATACAGCCACTCAAGAAGAGATTGAGAAAAGAATACATGCCGTTTGCTAGGCGGGACTATACGGGTCCAAATGCCATGCCTAGCCAAACAGTCATGAAGAATGTGAAGGATCGTTTCCGACCCACCTTTGCAAATAGTACACAAATCCGAGACAGCAAGGTGTCGGTGTAAGTGTTCAGCATTTGTCATGATCGATTGTTGAGCAACCAGCCATAGAAAGAGTCGTATTCTCTCTGGGACCTGAGCTCTCCAAATACGAGAGTAAAAGCAAGACATGTTGGGAGATGGTTCCAAAGAACGGGTGAGCATCAAATAGGCCGAGCTCACGGTGAACTTCCCATCCTTATTTCTGGACCATGACAGCCGATCCTTTGCTCCAGTCACCTTATCAACCACGAAAGCTCCCAACAACAACTTGAAATAGTTACCCAAGTGTGGTGTAATACTTTTGAAATCCCATCCCACACCGTGAATCCACATATCACTAACGGAGGCTGCATTCGTAGATGGGTATGTACCATCCATAACACAACCAATTAGGCGATCATGACAAAGCCAACGATCTAACCAAAAGCGTGTATGATGCCCGTCACCAATTACCCACCAAATCTCAGGAAGAACAACCTCTCGTATACCACTACAAATACTTCTCCAACTCGACGACCACGAGTTCTTTGGAAGAAACCAACCAGCTTGGTGAATACTGCCCAACTTATATTTTGATCGTAAAAGACATGTCCAAAGACTAGAGTCATCGTGTAAGAGCCTCCAACCAATCTTGGCCACAAGAACTAGATTCATTTCTCGAGATCAGCGGAGACCAAGCCCACCCACACTTCTAGATTTTCAAACCCGTGACCATGATACCAAATGTTGCTTCCTGCACTCGTCCGTACTGCCCCATAGAAAAACATGCGAAATCTTATCTATACCATTTAACGTTGATTGTGGCAGCAAAACCGAACCCATTGAGTGTATAGGGATCGACTGTAGTACGGCCTTAGTCAATGTTAAATGTCCAGCAAAGCTTAGAACTCGAGATTTCCAACCCGATAATTTAGACGAGACTCTTTCCACTACCCCACAGAAAGTTTCTTTGTTCATGCGCTTATGAAGGATCGGAATGCCCAAGTATTTGCCAATATCACAAGTCGATTGGATACCACGCACACTCGTGATGCGGTCCTGAATATCACGTGACACATTATGGGAGAAGAAGATCCCGTATTATTGATAAAACTTTACAACATAACAAAGATTAACATAAATTTAAACATAAATATATACATAATGCTATAAAATAGGATAAGTTTCATCATATATGTCTGATGATAAAGATAAAAAATTGAACACATGTTAATTTACCAACTTTCGTCGAACAAAAACACATTTTTGATAAATTTTTTGTTGCGAGAAAATCAATTTTAAAAACAACACTTAATGTTCATTTATTATATGACTAATACGGATAAAAGAAACAATCATCAATCAACCAATTTTATTTGATTGCTAGGAATTTCGACAAACTAGTGAACCACATAACATTTACAATAGTGAAGCAACCTAACCCACAGATTCAAAAGACCACCTTGGAAAATAGTGTTGGCCCTATATAATTTGATGTCTAAAGCAATTCTAAAAACTTATGTCTAAAGCAATTCTAAAATTGATGTCTTGTTTTTTCGATTAAAATGATATCCCAAAAAAATGAAATGAAATCGTAATTTTTTTACAAAAAAAAACACGTGGAACATTAGTCCTTTTTAATGAAAAATATTTTTCATGTTTCCTTTCTGCAAATTTATTGATGAATTTTAGTTATCCGAGCTTCTCTACTAGATCTTGTTATTTAGAAATTATCGCTAAACTATTCAGTCACTATATAAATTCCATTAGACCTAACAATATAATTAAGAATAATTTTAAGAATCCTTCTCACAGACAAAAGTCGCAATAGTTTCAATGTTTAAGAATAAAAAGAAAGAAGCAAACTAGATTAACTAAACTTATGTTCCATACAATTAGATCGATATACTGTATTATATATCTGTTACAAAAGCATCATCAATCTTATTATTAATAATTCTAAGTAACAGACCTATTACCTAAGATCAATCACATTATGTTACATACGGGTACGATAATGATCTGTCACGTCAAAATTAATGATGGACACATAATGATCACAACTGCTATTTCTTTAGCTAAAATCTGCAGATATTAAGCAATCTTTTCAAGACACTTTAAGTAGCTAAATTTACTTACTTGTATAATTCCACTTACATGTTTAGAATATTACCTCTTTTACTTGCATAATTACTCTTACATGTTTAGAATATTTGCAGAGTTTGAAGTTTATGAATTGATTAAAAACTTGGCAAAGAAGAAATAAAGTAAACAGAGATTAGAGATTAGAAGCAGAAAACAAAATGCTGGAGATTGAAGGTATGAAAGTACGGAGAAGCTGAATAAAGTGAAAGAGATTTTTGGTAATGTTATTATCGACAAAGAAGAAGAAACTTGGAAGTCAAAATATTAAGATTTAATAAAATAAGTTAATATAAAAAAACTGAACTGTTGTCCATTAATTTTAATAAACCATATCAGTTTTTTTTAAAAGTTATTGCGAGAAACGAACACTCGGAGAGTTAACACGAAGAAAACTTTAAAATTCTTAACCAATACACTAATGTAATATTTCTGAAAATGATACCCCTTAAAATTGTTAAACTTTTTGGTGCCTAAAACATATGTTTGCTGGGTTTATACCCAAGGTCGAACCTGTTGGAAAATATCACCACTATGAAGACTGAGCTCTAAAGAAAAGACTGTTGACGGTAAAATCTGCTCGAACGGCGATCCAATCACAAGAAATTTCTCTTTGGCAAAATAGATTTGGAATTCCTCTCAAAACATAACCAAAACGAAACTATAACTCTAAAGCAAAAAAGAGACAAAGAAAAAACAATCCAACACATCAATCAACATATTTTAAAATTTGCGATTTAATGCCCTGTAAATGATATTCGAGCCTCTTTCACTCAATAAGGTATTTGGTATCTGACTCAAAGATGACATAATAATTCAAAGTGTGCAGCATGTTCATAGCCCTTCTAAGTACCTCAATTTCAACCTCCATACACGATTTGATACTTTTAAAGGGTACGGCTCAATCCATATAACTTTTCCATCACATTTCCTAAGAAACCATTTGATACTGCACTCATTTCCCCCATTATCCCAAACTCCATCAGCATTGCATTTATATCAATTCATTGGTGGAAGAGTCCAATGAACAACGTTAGTTTTTTGAGGGGGGGAATTGCCTTAGTACACATTTCAGTAGCTCTACTGTTCTTCCATTCATCAGCGTCCAAAGCAACATATTATAAGAGGGTTTGTAAATCAACATCAATATTACAATACACGAACTCATTCTTCACCTTCCATAATGTCCATAATATCTATGGGATTCTCTTTGCCACCTTCTCTGATTCATGTAAACCTTCTCCTATAGACAAGGCAGTGTAAGGATTATAGTATATCGAATCACTTATCACACGTAAAGGAATATGAGATAAGGTCCACATTAGTCTAGCATAAGGGCAAGTAAACAATATTTGATTAAACTATTTTTTTATGAATGACATCTTGCACACACTCTGTATGTAATCAAGTGTCATTGCTCCAAATTTCCAGCAACTGAAAGGCAATTGTTTAGACACTTCGAAAGAAAGTGCTTAATCTTTGATCCTGATTTAATTATCCATTTGGCATGAATCACATCAAGGCTTGGCTACATTTAGGGGTCTGTATTCTCTCTTTCTTCTAAACATTCATATATACTGGTTTTGTGAAGTCCCATGAAACACCATTGGCGACTGGGAGGCAAGTCGATCTTTCAGAAGCCAAGTCGTTCTTCAGATCGAGCGCATATTCTTTGTTAAAGTACTGATCAATTGATCCTTGTGTTGATCAATCGACCCTCTCTTGTGGAGAATACCCGAAAATGCTTCAAACTTCTCCGAAGTTCACCTTCAAGCATGATTCCAACTCTGAACATTTTTGACCTGAAATCTCAATAAAACACAGATGAATTCCCCAAATATAACCGTAATAATGAGCTCAAAACCGACAAAATATGAAGAACATCAACTTCCAAATCAAAACCAGTTAAAATTCCTAGACNCGTATATTTTGAAATACAATTGTGGACAATGTCATGTTTAATTTCCCAATAGAATCACATGTGTTTATTGCAATGAACTCTTCAGCAAGTGAAAATAATGGATAATCTTGTATAGTGACCAATTTTTTTTCTCTACATAAAAGATTATGCAAGACTTAATTTTGTCAACATTGGATCACAACTGAACATACCAATAGCCAAGTTCCTATATTATGTAGGAAATAAGACTTGATCTCTAGGTGCATAGTGGTGTCTGTCTTCAGTGGACTTACCACATGCCACTAGACCAAGGTCACCAATTTTTTTCTATACATAGAAAGACTATGCTAGACTTTAAATCTTTAAGCTATAAAAGTGGTATTCTAGTGTGCAATATTAGAGAATTTTTGATATGAGTATTATATAAACAAAATTCCATAAAATAGGTTTGAACTCTTCTATAGTGTATGAGTTGAGTTAATGTTGGAATCTTTGAGTCCGCTATCCCGAGCATTCCTACCCCCAGAGGGAAGTGGATCCGAGATCCTACTTCGGTCCACGATAAAAATTAATGGTTGAAACCATTCAAGTCTTAAACTCGGCAACTCACATTATAATTCATCTCGAGCATTCAATACTGCTCGGACAAATATCTTCTCGGCAACTTGCCGAGATGGTTGGAACTCGGACAACACGTCATCAAAAGATAAATGGAAAATTTGCTATATGGATAAGAATTTTTTTTGAAAATCTTGTAAGAATGTTAGAATCTAAACATAAATTAAATCTTTCCTACTTCAAAGGGATTGTAAGCGCTTCTATGTTTTATAAATAGAGGTGGATGCCTTTGAAAAAAGAATTGAATTTTGGGGCATTTAACTTGAGCAATAACAATCAACTTGGCATCTTTGCATTGTCCAATCTCTTTGTACTTCAAATTTATAGATGATCTTTACCCTCTCTCTCTTGAATCTCAGAGTTGGATTTATAACCCTTTGTGCTAAATCCTACTCGAATAGTTAAGTTGTCAACAGAAAATGTAAATGGCATCTGACTTCCCTTCAAATATCACCAACTTCTTCTCCTCCAAACTATGATTTACTCTCTTGAAATTTATTATTTCTGAGATACAAATAGATAACTCAATACATAAAACTGTCTAAAACCTTTACATTTATCTTCATGGACCAACCACCAAACCAAAAAAATTAAATCGACCTCCCCCTCACCCCAAGTATCTACAAGTCTCAAATCTCATCTTGCCAATTTTTGCTTCACACACCAACATCATTACCCGAACCGACATCACCCATGCCAGATCCACTCGGATCAGCTCAAGAAAAACTGGAAAGGTAAGGTAATAACAATGACAGAAGGCCTATCTATGGATCCGGATCTTTGGGCCTGAATCCGGATCTAAACCGGGATCCAGTTCTGGATTACCGGGTTTCAGTACTTGCGTCATTTCTAAGCGCAACTCTGTTTTAAAAAACCTATCTCTCTCTCTCTCTCTCTCTCTCTCTCTCTCTCTCTCGCCGCCTTCCTCTCCCATACTATTCGCGTATCTTCGTTTTGGATCTCTACCGTTTCGTCCATGGTAAACATATTTTCCCGTCTTGCGTTGTTTTCTTCTCTCACTCTTAGTTTCACTCTCTAGATCCGATTATTGATAGTAGCTAGGGTTTATTACACCTTTCTTCGATCTCTCGCGTTATCGGTTGATATTTTTTTCATCGTTTTTACTTAATTTTCAGGCTTTACCTAACCAGCAAACCGTCGATTATCCTAGCTTCAAGCTTGTTATCGTTGGTGACGGAGGCACTGGTACTTGTTCCAGTTTCTACTTTTTTTTTTTTCATTTACATACAGACGATTCTTTCAATTTCCCTAACTCGATTTTAGATCAGAATTGTTTTGAAATAGTTTTTTTTTCCTGCTTAGCGCTATATGTTCGTATAAGTAAACTCGATTGGTAGTGTAGATATTGCAGAGTTTAAAATTCTGATTATGAACACACACTTATAGAGTTTCCTGCTTCGATAGAGTCTGTGATGTTACCTATTTCTGTACTTATCAATGTTTAATGTATGTCTGTATTAGTAATCCTGATCCGTCGGAGTTCAATTCTTAGATAATCAGAAATGGTTTCAGTTTGATTGAATTTGGTAAACTTGCGCAGGGAAAACCACATTTGTAAAGAGACATCTTACTGGAGAGTTTGAGAAAAAGTATGAACGTAAGTTGTTGCCAGCCCTCCTGAAACATACAGTCAAACTTTTTTATTCATAGATTCTGATGCGTTCCTGTTTTTGTTTTTGCAGCCACTATTGGTGTTGAGGTTCATCCTTTAGATTTCTTCACTAACTGCGGCAAGATCCGGTTTTACTGTTGGGATACTGCCGGACAAGAGAAATTTGGTGGTCTAAGGGATGGATACTAGTAAGTACTTCTTTGCTTTGTTGAAACATTATTGTTTGTTATCTGATCAGTGTCATACTACATTTAAGCCATCATATAGTTTTATAGCTGCAAATAGTTTGTTTTTTTTACAAAAACTGTGTCTTGTATGGCTGCAGCATCCATGGACAATGTGCAATCATCATGTTTGATGTCACAGCGCGTCTGACATACAAGAATGTTCCAACATGGCATCGTGATCTTTGCAGGTATATACTAACACACAAAAGGTAGAATTTGATGTGTGTATGTAGCAAAAAATTGGTTAATGAAAATATCTTGTGTCGTCAAATTTTATGGTGCAGGGTGTGTGAAAACATCCCAATTGTTCTCTGTGGGAATAAAGTTGATGTGAAGAACAGGCAAGTGAAGGCCAAGCAAGTAACATTCCACAGGAAGAAGAACCTCCAGTATTACGAGATATCTGCCAAGAGCAACTACAATTTCGAGAAACCCTTCTTGTACCTTGCTAGAAAGCTCGCCGGGTAACCATTCAAATCCTTTATTTCTTTAGTGAAATAATTGCTGAAATCGTACTATAATTGAGGAAGCGGTTCTGTTAACTCTCAGGGATGCCAACCTTCACTTTGTGGAATCACCTGCCCTTGCTCCTCCAGAAGTCCAGATTGACCTTGTTGCTCAGCAACAGTAAGCCATCTGAACCCATCTTATCGTATATTCATTTCGGTTTATAGTTTTGGCTGTAACTTAAATAACTATACATGTGTAGGCATGAGGCTGAGCTTCAACAGGCAGCAATTCAGCCACTCCCTGATGACGACGATGACACCTTCGAGTAGAGAGAGAATTCTTCACTATGTGGTCCGTCGAAGCATTATCAAATTTAGGTGATTACCCGTTGTGCTGAGGGATTGTCTAAACGTTTGTTTCAGAATGCATGCTATTTTTATTGTGTTTGGTACCTTTTTGATATGAAGTTTAAGATCAAGGTTTGCTTTTTGCCAGCTTTCACTAGTAATTTTCTTATCTCAGACGTGTTTCACTTGTTCAAAAGTCTCGCGAAGACCTTTCAACATTTTATCCAATAAGATTCTCAAAATTATCCTCCGATCTTGTTTCGGTATTGCGGGAAAACTACTGGTTCACTGACTCCAAAGCCAGAGCCTTTCTTTCTACAAACACTTGGTTGAGATCATCTTCCATGGTTTCGTTTATGGTTAATCAGAACAGAAGAGGCTGTAAATGAGCGGATAAGCTTTGTAGTAACCTATAGAAGAGATAATAAACTTAATTAGTTCTGGCATGCGTATTCACATGATCTCTTCTATTGTGAGATAAATTGGTTTAAAATCACACCTCCGAAAGAATGTATGGCGGCTGATTTCCTCTCTACTATTGATCTTAGGATTTTCATTCGAAGTATCTCTCTATCCTTTGCTTCGGACAGATAAATTAGTTTCATTGCTCAAAACCTCGGAGAAGTTTAGCCATTGATTCCCAATCGGCCACTATGATGGATGACCGTTGTAAGACTTAGAATAAATCGCCAGATTAGTTATCTTCACCTTGGAAATGGTGGTGCTCCTTTGGTTAGATTTACTTACGAACGACTAAGTTTGCTTTGTCTTAATTGTCAAAGACTCACCCATAACACAAACAACTGCCCTTATGCTCCCAACATACCTTGGAATCATGTGGAACCAGTGGCTGGCCAGATCATAATGCACACACACAAAGTCTTCACTCTTCTAGCTATCAACACCATCTTCAGTCTCAAGAAGCAATGGTAAATGAAGTTTTACCAACACCTCTGCCGCCTCTGCCAATTATATCTTTACAGAAGATTCCGTATCAGGAGCATCTTATGCTTCATCTCCAAGACATGAGTCCATTGGTTCAGCTGCCCAACAACTTATGGAAATAAATTCTGTGAATTATCAAATCATTAGGGAAATAGGTGAGTGTTGTAAAAGAAGAAACCAGCAGGAGGAAGAAGACTCACAACCTCCTAAAAAAACATTGGAAGCATATCTAAGACCTCAAGGTATGGTACAAGAAAGAACTACCCGTGATCAGTAGTTGGAGATCGACTAGGTACTAAGTAAGAAAGCCTCATGGTTGTTATGATCGAATGTTTGCACCCGTAGGTTCGGGTCTAGCTTTTGCTTAGTTGTTGTGTTATGATATGTAAGTAATCTGTGGAATATCAAACCTTGGTGTAATTAACCTTTCATCTATAAATATGTTTTGAAGGAAACATTGCCTACATCGGTAAGGGTACTTTCGTAAATTTAGGCAAACCGTCAGCAACACAAAAAGAGATTTTACTTCCTCCCCAAGAACCTTTTTGGCCCCCTTTCTCCTTCTATAGACGATTTTTAACATAAATCAATACAATCGTCATTTTTAGTAATCAAGTTTCGATTCTTTGGTTTATTTGCGAGTCTTCCGTGATGTTGGTGTCTAGGGTTTTATCGAGAGTTTCTCGCAGCTCCGACTTACGCTCGTATCTCTCCTCCGTCGCTAATCCGACGAGGAATCAGATTCCGATTGCTGCCGGCCGATTTCACTCCCTTGTTCATGGAACTCCCAATAAGGTTAGATTTTTGGATATTCTTGACTGTAATGCGTTCTGAATTTCCTCATTGGGTTTTGCTAGGGTTTAAGGGGTTGTTCCAACGAATCTCAATATCTTTCGTTTGGAAAACTTATGGTTTTGTTCTGATTATATTTCTATTTCTATTGTCGTTTATATAATAGACTAATAGTGTCACGATTTATGTGTAGATGTCTGACTGTATACGTTTTGATTGTTCTTTATTGTTTCAATTGTCTTGAGGTTGGTTATTTGGATGCAAATTGGTTTGTGGAATTTCAACACTCTCTTTTTCTTGCAACTCTTGTGTATTTCTAACCTGAGAAATAGGGAACTTGCCTACTGGGTGTAGCTGCTCATTCTGTCATTTTTTAACAGCAAATTGACTTAATATGGATCCGTTTTAATAGCAGCTTGCTGCAGCTCCAGTGTCGCTCCTAAGCCATGCAACTCTTGATATCAATGCCCTTCAAAAGTTCAGCTTTTTTTCCTCTTTCTCAGCTGAATCGAAGGAAAATGAGAGTAATACCGAGGTCCCAGTTAGCAGCAAAGTTTCTGAGGACATGGCAGGTGAGGCAAAAGAATCGGTTGTTGGCTCGGAATACAGAGATGCTGTTTCCAGTTCTACTAAAAAACAAGTTTGATAGGTTTACTAAAGAGATTGCGTTTTCTGCTTTCAGATTCAGAGACAGATTTTGAGGATTTATCAAAGGACGACTTGGTGAAGCTTGTGGTTCAGAAGGAAGATCTTTTGAAGGTTCAGCAAGAAGACATAAAGGAAATGAAAGATAAAGTTCTTCGCACCTATGCGGAGATGGAAAATCTAATGGACAGGACAAAACGTAATTCTGACAACGCCAAAAAGTTTGCTATACAGGTTTACTTTTCCACTAATCAATTCACTTCTTCTTTCATTTATTTTGTTTTGCTTCATATATAATCTGGTGCTGAATATGTTTGTTCTACTGCAGAATTTTGCAACAAGCCTTTTGGATGTTGCGGATAATCTTGGAAGGGCCTCTTCAGTTGTCAAAGAGAGTTTTTCGAAGATCGACACTTCAAAAGATTCGGCTGGTGCTGTTCCACTTTTAAAAACCCTTTTGGACGGAGTGGAGATGACTGAGAAACAATTAGCAGTGGTAAAAACATCCCGACCTACTTGTTCATTTGAGGTATATAAAGATGGATTAGAATGGTTTCTGAGAAAGCCATTCATCTGTTAAACTAAACTGCAGGTATTTAAGAAATCCGGTCTGGTAAAAGAAGATCCTTTAAATGAACCGTTTGATCCAAATAGACATAACGCAGTGTTCCAAGTGCCAGATGCTTCCAAACCAGAAGGCACTATTGCTCATGTCCTAAAGGTATTAATGTATACATGAAATGTTCACTTTCTTGCTTTGGTATAACTCTTTCAAGTATGTGCTATCTTTTGCAAATCAACACTATTATGAGAGAATTAGTGTCATGTATTCTCGGCCATTGTTTTGTAACCTCTTAACTGTTTGTTTCAATCTTTCGCAGTCTGGATACACTTTGTATGATCGAGTTATACGACCAGCTGAGGTTGGTGTCACCTGTGCGGTGGATAATCAAGAAGGTGAGAAAGAGTCTGAAGCTTGAGAAGGTGAGAAAGAGTCTGAAGCTTGAGAAGGTGAGAAAGAGTGAAGCTTGAGAAACACAAACAGCGAGAGTTAAAGAATTGTTGTAACGTCTCCCTAAAGTCTTTTTCTTTTTCCAAGTTTGTAGTTCTCTATCTCGTCCATCGTCGCATATTCACTGGAGGAAGGAACAAGACTCCATAAAGTAACAGGACATTTCTGCATTCCCATTTTCCAGGGAAGCCCTGGTTGTGTAACATTTCACAAATTTTCATGAAGCTAAAGAAACGGAATTAAGTCCGTACATATGCTATGAGTTGATTCTACTTGAGATAAGCTCTCTATTCTTGGTAAAAGCTTCAAAACTTACATATATAGCTTCTAACTTGCACACATTAAATACAGAAATTGAAGTGCAATAAACGCCTGAAATAAGTTACCCTATAAAACATCATCCAAGGCTACACCGGTACCAGAAGCTTCATCCTAGTCCAATATGAGCCTCTTCATTCTTCTGCCCCTTCAGAATTCAGACAGAGTCCCAAATTCAAGTTACCAGTTTTTGCTTTCTGCAGAGGAAGTATAAAATGTGAACAAGAAACAGAAAAGAACAAAAGTCGACCCCTTGCATTAGATTTCTGAATCTGAATGAAGCTTTACCTTAGTTTGGTCAGAGTCTGTCATATTCATATCAAGCTCAACGGCTTTAGGCAATGGAGATTCAGAGTCGAATTCGTCAATCTCTTCAGGTAAAACTTCAGTTTCAGAATCCTTGGAAACCACTGTTTCTCTATGCTCCAGCATGGCAATCTACAAAAAAGAAAAAAAAATCAAAAGCAATCAATCATTTCCACTTAATCGCACATAACAACCTAAAACCCTAACTTAATGATTTTTTCCCAAATTTGGGGAAAGATAAACTTACTGGAGCGTATCTGAATCTTTTCTTAGGTGGCTCCTCGGTCTCACCGGAACCATTAGCATCGGAGGCAGTAACCGCCGCGGAGGAAAGTGGGGTCCACTTATGGAGAAGCAGATGGTGAGGTGAGTTACTATTGTTGTTGTTGTTGTTGCTGCTGCGACCGTTGGGTTTAGATGCTCGGAAAACACCAACAGATGAGGTTGAGACACGTACCCACTTCTTCTTCCATTTCCTTACACGACCACTGAAAACAGCCGTCGCCGCCGGACCACTGTATCTCGACGACGTCCGGCTCAACCTCGACCCAACACCTTCCATCAGTCTCTCTCTCTCTCTCTTGCTGTCACTAATCGGAAATAATGGTGACTTTATTTCTAATATCTGCTGCTTATTTATTAGTTCGAAAAGGAAATAATAACTCTTTTAATTTTCTTTTAGCTTGAAACGCAACGTTTTAGGAAGATATATATGTAAAGTACAGTACTTTATCTACAAGAAGTGCGTTCCATTAGCTCTCAGTATAACGAGAAGAGTGAGTGAAAATGGAGCTCTGCGTTATCAGCTCGACGACGACCAAGACGGTTCTAAATCCGTTTACTTCTTCCCTGAACCGCCGTCTTGGTTCTCGTATTTATCAGTCAGATAGTTTGGTCCTCTCTCGTGGTGGTGGTGTCTCTGTGTTACAGCTTGGCGGGAGGCTGAAAAAACCTGTTAGCCCCTTCGAGCTGTCTTGTGTCTCCAGAAAAATTGGATTTCTCGGAGAATCTATTCCCCGCGGTGGTGATTTCCGTTGCTTCGCGGCTTCTCCGGCGGTTGAAGCCAGCGTTAAGGAAGACAAGCTTCCTGCTGATCTTAAGGTCACCGAGACTGTAGAGGCGGATTCAAGTGTAAGAGATTTCAGTCTTTTGTGTCTCTTTTTGGGGAATATATGTGACATTGTGTTTGGTCAGAGTTTTGAAATGATTTGAAATTTGATGTACTGTTCGATTCAGGTGAAATTGAGAGTGGAAGTTCCAGCAATTGTCTGTGAAGATTGCTATCAACGCGTCTTAGCTGAATTCATGAAGATCGCAAAGGTTTATTGATTTTCACTCTCAATGTCAGAAACTTCGACGAAAATCCTTTTAAATTTCGACTCAAAGAACATGGTCTATGTAATACTTGCTGTTGATTGTAATTTACTTGCTTTGCTTTATGCTTGTTTGTTTATTTGATTGACTTGATTTTTCTGGTGTTTACTTGAGGTGCCTGGATTTCGTCCGAAATCAAGAGTTCCAGAAAACATTATTGTTGGTTTTGTTGGAAGGCAAAACGTTTTGAGAGCAACTGTTGAATCTATCTTGAAGAGAACACTTCCTCACGCTATGGAGTCGGTAAATTCTCAAATGTCTATGTTAGTTTGATTATTTATTAAGAAATCTAAATTCAACCATTGTTATCTTGGAAATTTTTTCATATAATATATTGGTTTTGTAGGTGACTGGGAGGGCTTTAAAAGACTCAATACAGATAGTAAGCAGCTTTCAAGAGATGGAGAAGGCTTATTCTACGCTTAAGACTCTTAGGTTTTTGTTTAACCTTTACATATGCAAAAATCTGAACAACACCTCAGGAATGGTAATGCTAACTTACTTGACATGCTTTTCTGATTTTCTCTTGTTCTTCAGCTATGAGGTGATTGTCGATGTTGTGCCTGAACTGAGATGGAATCCTGAGAATGGGTACAAAAATATGAAGATTGTTGTAGAATTAGGCACTGAGATTGATGCAAAAAAAGCTTGTGAAAGGCAACTAAGACAGAAGTACAAGTCTCTTGGTGCATTGAAGATTGTAACTGACCGTGGGCTACAGGTAAATGAATGCATAACTTCCCATGTCCTGCATTGTTCTGTAACTAGCACCGTTTTCTTTCGTGGTTCATTTGATATCACTGAAGGTTGCTAAATGCTGAATTAAAAATCGGACCAACCTTTTACTATGTGACAGTTATGATCAGCCACTATAGCTTATTAGAAAGATGTAAGCTTTTTCATAATGTAGTTATGTATCTGGCTGCACAAGTTTGTAGTTAACTCGAGAAATATGATATGGTTGCTAGAAATGCTTTTTCACTTTATCCTAAAACTGTGTAGGTGGGAGATCTTGCAGTCATTGATATATCTGCTACAACTATAGATGAGGATGGGTCAACGGGCCAAGCAATTCCAGATGCTGAAAGCAAAGGTTTTAGAACTGAAGTACTTCAACAATCATATTTATTACTCCACTGACATCATCTTCTTAATTGCATATGAATGCTGAGATTAGTGGGTGTTTTATGTGTATAGGTTTTCACTTTGACACTGAAGAAGGGAATAGATTACTTCCTGGATTTCTTGATTCAATCGTAGGAATCCGAGCAGGCGAATCAAATTCATTCTCGCTTGTGTTTCCTGAATCATGGAAACAAGAAAATCTCCGTGGCCAACGTGCTCAGTTCACTGTGAGCTCTTCTTCATATATCAGACATGAAGAGGAAGATGGTAATAAGAGTTCATACTTGGGTAAGCTAATTGTGTTTGTTTTTTCAGGTTGACTGCAAGGAACTTTTCTACAGGGATTTACCAACATTAGATGATTCACTTGCTGATAAGTTGCTCCCTGGATGTACCACTCTAAAGGAAGTAAGGAACATATTTGGTTTTATTTTCAACATGTTATACATACAAAAATGTCTTCTCGCACTGTAATCATCTGATGAAACAAGCAAACAGGTTGAAGAAACTCTGTTTAAAAGATGCCAAGAAATGGAGCAGGAAGCTAAGGAGCAAGCGACAGATAATGCCATCCTTGAGCAGCTTCGAAAGGTCATCCTCTAATTCTATAAAACATTTGAAGCAGTAACATCGTTCATCTGTGTGATCGAAAACATTGCCTTTGCTCCTGTTTTTAGATGGTTGAAGTAGAGATTCCTCGATCTTTGTTTGAGGAGCAAGGAAGACAGTTTTATGGAGCTAGGCTTCTAGAAATTCAGGCAAGCGTTTCTGATTACTGTTGTTAATCTCTATCTCTTACTACTACCCTTTTACTTTCACTGAGAAGTTTATGTTCAATGAGATGGAATTGCAGGGAAACATGAAGCTTACTGAAGACCAATTGGCTTCACTTTCAAGTCAAAAAGCAGTAAATGAGTTTCTAGAAACTCAAAGAGAGAGCATTACCAGCATAATCAAGCAGAATATCGCTGTTGGAGATATCTTCAAGCGTGAAAATTTGGAGGTATTTTACATGCTTAATACTCTGGTCTCAGTAAGAGAAACAAAGCAATATAAGTAACAAAACATTGTGAAATACTTGAATGCAGTTTTCAACAGATGAACTAGTTAAGGAGGTGGAGAACTCAATCACAGAATTCAAGAAACATAAACAAGAGTACGACGAGGAGCGTGTAAAAGATCAGGTTAGTTCACTGAGTAGTATCACATTATTGAGCAATATAAGATAAGTGGAAGGGAGAGGTTCTTATGGAATTGGTAATTAGGTACAAGAGATTTTAGAAGGAGCAAAAGTGCTTGAATGGTTAAAAGAACGAGCCGAGATTCAATACATTACTCATGATTAACATAGGTATGTATGATTGTCATGTTCTATTTTTGTATGAGTAATATGTACCATGAATTATGATTATTTTGTTATTAAAGAGAACTTTTACTATATATGATGATTGTTTGTAAGATTCATAGGTGCAATAAGTTACTTCCAAAAACATTGGTTTACATTTTGTAGTTTTGTTAACTTTTTGATTTGAAAATCTATGTATTTTATTAATATATGGTACAGATATGAGTATATAATACGTCGATTTCATATTGAATTTGCCAACTAACATTGACTATGACTTGTTATTTATTTAATTTTTGTCACATAACTCCTCTTCTTGTCAAGTTTGGATTTGTATGGACACTTGGCTACTTTTTCCTTCGACCTCATCACTTTTGCTACATGTTTTAGCTGTATCTAACTAAGAACCAACCCTCGTGATCCATGTTAAAAAATTCATAAAGTTAGAAAAAAAAAAATTTGTTATTGGCACCATATTCCAACTAATAAACAACTTAAATAATCTTGTTTCTAACAAATTAATTTAATAGTTATGTAAAAATTAAAAGGTACTTCTAAGTTCTAAGTTCTGTTATAATTTGAAATATGATTTTTATACACGTTCGGCAATTATACATAGAACATTTCATCCTTGTTTTTTAACGCAATAATTATACTGTCAAGATGTCAACGCTAGTTTGAGTTTTTCAAACTATATTTATATTTCTACTTTACTTTGAAAATATTCAGAATAAATAACTGATGTTAATGTTTGATGCTTGTTTTGAGTTTTTCAAACTACATTTATAATCCTATTTTAGTTTAAAGATATATATATATATATTTGGTACTCACTGATGTTAATGTTTGATGTTTTTTTTTCTTGTCAACGGTAATATCAATATAGACCATAAAAATCGGTCTATTAACCAAATTCTTACCTAAATTTTGTAGACGATGAGATACGATCTTAATTGTACATATGTGTCTACCTTTAATAAATTTACCACCAGACACCGAAAAAACCACTTGCAATAATATATGAATGTTTTGCGTAAAGAAAAACAATATTACTAATGTTATGTGTAACAATTAGAAAAGGTTTTTTATAAGAAGAAAAGAAAAGTAACAAATGGTGTGGTCAAAGAAGCAAGGCACCAAGTCAAGGAAGAGAAGCAGAAGACACAAGTCTGTCTGTGAACAGTGTCATGTTTGTAATAAAGCAGAAAACTAGGGGTAAAACTTTTGTTATTTGTTACTTGGAGTTTCCATCGTACTACTACATAAAACCGGGGGTCCCACTCCCACCTCGCCGTCTCTTCCACCTCCATAGATAGATTTTTTTGGTTCTTCTTCCTATGCTTCAACATTTTCTCTCACTCTCAATAGTGAGTTTATTGCTACTGAGCTTCAGATCCAGAAGAATACGTAGTAGAAGAAGAAGAGTGTATTAGGAGAAACCCATTTTAAACCCTACAAATCCAGTGTTAATCTCGGTAGTATTATGTTTTCACTTTACTGTTAGATTTGATAATTTTGAGGTTTTAGTTTTTGTTTGCTTTGGTTATATCACCAATGCTGTCTGATTATCTTTAACGCTTGTCTGTTTTTGACAAAGATCTGCTTCTCTTTCCCTGCTTTACTTCTGCCTGATCGGATTTTAGGTTTTGCATTCTTAGCTTGACTTTGCTTGCTTTAAAGAGGAAGGTTTTGAAGGTTTTAAAGTTCATGATTTTCGTATTTCGTTTCATAGGGCTCTTGTGAATGCTTATTCTTTGGTGAGGGTGATTTAGGCGTTTGGATTGAGAAAACGATTGGAACTTTGATATTAAAACTCTACAGAGTTTCTTTCTGTGTTTATTAATCGTAACTTAATGCATAATAAAGATCTAATACAACTAACTTTCGGCGATGTCCGATATCGACTGTAAAGTTCTCTGTGTTAGTTGTCGTCTCAAATTCATATTAGTTTGATCTTCGCTGTAGGAAACCTTCTCATTTTGCGAGAATGGCGGTCACTGATACTGAAAGTCCTCTTCTTGGGGAGATCACTTGTGGTACGTTACTCCAGAAGTTGCAGGTAAATACTGTAACCATCTTTATCTGAGTTCGAGGGCTTTACTTGATTTTGTGTAATGTCGACTTCTTACAATATTTTTTTGTCTATAGGAAATCTGGGATGAAGTTGGTGAGAGCGATGAGGAACGAGACAAACTGCTTCTTCAGATAGAGCAAGAGTGTCTTGATGTTTACAAGAGAAAAGTGGAGCTAGCTGCGAAATCCCGCGCAGAGCTTCTTCAAACCTTATCAGATGCTAATTCTGAACTTTCCAGCCTCACAACATCTCTTGGAGATAAAAGTTTAGTTGGCATTGTAAGTTTTGTCCTAAGATTAGAAGTGTAAAATGTAATTGAAATTTATGTTTTTAGTAGTAATATATGTCTTTTTGTTACTGCTGTTGTTGCAGCCCGATAAGTCTTCAGGAACGATTAAAGAACAACTTGCTGCTATTGCACCGGCTCTTGAACAACTGTGGCAACAGAAAGAGGAGAGAGTCAGAGAATTCTCTGATGTACAATCACAAATTCAGAAGATATGTGGAGAGATTGCTGGGGGTTTGAGCAATGAGGTTCCTATAGTTGATGAGTCTGATTTGTCATTGAAAAAATTAGATGGTTTCCAGAGCCAACTCCAGGAGCTCCAGAAAGAGAAGGTAAAAACATAAGTTGGGAAATCTCGAGATATGGCGATGATATGAAACTTATATGCTTTTGTGTTGGTAGAGTGACAGGCTGCACAAGGTTCACGAGTTTGTGAGTACTGTTCATGATCTATGTGCTGTTCTTGGTTTGGATTTCTTAAGCACTGTCACTGAAGTTCATCCAAGCTTAGATGAAGAAACCGGTGTCCAGTCTAAGAGCATAAGCAATGAGACACTTTCTAGGTTGGCTAAGACCGTCTTGACTCTTAATGATGATAAGAAGCAAAGACTTCAAAAGGTAAAGAATCTTCAAAATGGTTCCCAATGAATTACAACTATTGTATTGTATATCCAGTTGGTGGAGAGCTTTAAACATGCTAAGATCACGGAATTCATAAAATCGTTTTTTTGTTGTTGTTGTTGCAGCTTCAAGAGCTGGCTACACAGCTGATTGACCTGTGGAATCTGATGGATACTCCTGACGATGAAAGGGAGCTTTTTGATCATGTTACGTGTCACATTTCAGCTTCAGTCGATGAGGTTACTTCGCCAGGTGCTCTTGCACGTGATTTGATTGAGCAGGTATTTAATATTGCACTGATTGATCGTCCCATGTGTTCTGAAAAATCAGTTACTGCTTGCTAAAAAATTCATGTAAAATTCGTGAAGGCTGAGGTGGAAGTGGACAGGCTTGACCAGTTGAAAGCTAGCCGTATGAAGGAAATTGCGTTCAAGAAGCAATCTGAGCTTGAGGAGATATATGCTCGTGCCCACGTAGAAATAAATCCGGAATCTGCTCGTGAGAGGATCATGTCTTTGATTGATTCTGGAAACGTTGAGCCTACTGAGTTATTGGCAGATATGGATAGCCAAATAGCAAAAGCTAAAGAAGAAGCATTTAGTAGAAAAGATATATTGGACCGAGTCGAGAAATGGATGTCAGCTTGTGAGGAAGAGAGCTGGTTAGAAGACTACAATCGGGTAGTGCTTAATTTCCTTCAGTCACACACTAGGGTACATCATAAATTGAATCTAAATCGTTTCCACGTTTTCGTTTTCGAGAACAGGATCAGAACAGGTACAGCGCAAGCAGAGGCGCACACTTGAATCTCAAGAGAGCCGAGAAAGCTCGGATTCTGGTTAGCAAGATTCCTGGTATGTGTCGGATAACTTATTATATATTTGCAAACTTCCTTAATGTATTCACATCTTATATAATTTGGATATTTTGTCTTGTGTAAAGCCATGGTTGACACATTGGTTGCTAAGACCCGGGCTTGGGAAGAGGAACACAGCATGTCGTTTGCCTATGATGGCGTACCCCTGCTAGCTATGCTGGACGAATATGGTATGCTTAGGCAGGAAAGAGAAGAGGAGAAACGGAGGCTGAGGGTAAGATCATCAAATCTACTCAATTATTGTAAGGTGAAAAGTTAGTCAATCCCTAAACTCCTGTTTGTCTTAATGCAGGAACAGAAGAAGATTCAGGAACAGCCACATATAGAGCAAGACACTGCCTTTAGCACGAGGCCAAGCCCTGCAAGGCCGGTCAGTGCTAAGAAATCGATGGGACCACGCGCTAACAATGGAGGAGCCAATGGAACTCCAAACCGACGTTTATCTTTGAATGCAAACCAGAACGGAAGCAGGTCTACTGCAAAAGAAGCAGGTAGAAGGGAGAGTCTCAACAGGCCGGCTGCGCCTACAAACTACGTATCAATTTCGAAAGAGGAAGCTGCTTCATCTCCGGTTTCTGGTGCTGCAGATCACCAAGCGCCAGCTTCACCTTGAATGGTGAAAAGTGGAAAAAATATGTAATTTTCAGTGTTTGAGTTGGTTTTAGGGAGAAAAGGATCTATGAAACACCTGAAAACGGATAAAAAGACATTTGAGAGTAGAATGTGTACTAGAATGTGTATGTGTGTGTATGTTTTGTTAGTGTTGTTTTTATAGTTGGTATCATCTTGACTCAAAAACCAACCTTTCTACCTGCAAATGGCTTATCTAGGGATTATATGAGAGTACATATGCTAGTCTGGGAAACAAAATCAAAACTTTCTTTAACTTGGTGAATTTATATCGGGCTTGTAATAGCAAGCCCATAAAAACTTAGAGCATCTCCAATGCAGGGATCTTAGTAGAGTTTTTAGCTTTAATTGTGATTTAAATAAATGTAAAATTTTTAGCTTTAATTGTGATCAAATAAATGTAAAATGAGTAATAAAATGTATAATCGTTTCTTAATATAGAGACTTTAGAAACTCTAAGAACTTCTTACGTGTCAACTATCTAACATTAATTTTTTTTTCTTCTTCTTATGCTGTGGCGATGGAGAAAGCGATCTCTGAATGAACCCTAAATCTTCATCGTTGTTAGGTTTTACCTTTTTATCTCGCGTCTCAGACTAGGTCGGTTTCATTCGGTAGTATATATTTCGAGCATTGAACGACGTTTGATTTCTAGGATTGGATCTGGATGTCGAAGATTTGGTTTAATAGTTTGTAGAAACATTCTAAAGAACATAATGATTTGACTATAATTTGGGTTGCTTAACAAATCTGAATCTATTTGTCGACTATATTGTGTATGTTTCTAAGTTTGGTTTGGTTTTTGATGAATCTAGAGGCACTTGGATTACTAGAGCTCGAAAGGAGGTTTTGCTATGCATCTCTGTTGTGTTACGCAAAGAGTAAATTTGATACAATTTCATCAAAAACTGAAATTTGATACAATTACTTACCTTTGAATTGCGTTTACTAAGAATATGTTGGTGATGATCCGATACAATTTCATCTAAAACTGAAATTTGAATCGTGTTTCTTTAATCTGTATCAATCTTGATTTAAAATATCCCTAAAATCAAATTAGGAAAGCATCACTTAATATATGAACCTCTGTTGCACATATGATTTGCTTGTAATCCTATCATTTTTCACTGAGAATGCTTCATCATCCCTGGTTAATAACTAGATGGAACTGAAGTTTATGATGTAATAATTAGGTTTCATCATAGAGTGAGTAGATGGAATAGTTCGAGAATGCAAGTAATGAAATTCTTATGCACCTGAAGTCAAAGGTATCTAAATAATTGTCCATCATCTTTGGTTAATAACTAGATAGAACTGACGTTTAGTTACTTGATTGCTTGTGGTTATTTAATTTTTGCTTATAATTGTAAATGGATAATTTATGCCAAGAGGTGTAAACGAGAGTATGAGAATAACGTGTCGGTTTGGTAGGTTTTGACGTGTTTGTGGTCTGCACTTTGCCGTTTGTTCTTTGCAATTTGGAGTCTGCACTTTGCTGTTTTGGTGTTTTGAGTTTGCAGTGTTGAACTCATGTTTGTTATTTGCAGTTTGGAGTTTGCACTTTGCAGTTTTAGTGTTTTTACTTTGTTGTTTACTTGTTTTGAGTTTGCAGTTATTATTTTACAGCTTTAGTGTTTAATTTTGTTGTTTACTTGTTTTGAGTTTGGAGTCTGTACTTTGTGGTTTTAAGGTTTGTAATAAGTATATTTGGTGTTTCTGTTTTTGATACGTTCAGTTTATTGCTACTTTCTCAAATGATTGTGGCTTGTGATGCATTTTGCAGGATCTGATGGAGTCTCTTTTCAGTCAAGTGACAACACCCAAGCAAGCAAATTGGAGCTGATGGAATCTCTTTTCAGTCAAGTGACAACATCAAGCATAATGTTTTCTATACTGTTAAGGATGTTCTAGAATATAGCATAATGTTTTCCATAATGTTAAGAAATTATAAAGTATATGTTTATAAAGCTTAAAATTATATATACATGTAAAAAAATAAAATTAAGAATTCCAAGTGGAGTTCTACCATTGGAGATCTCAAAAACAAATAAATTATAATGAGGTTCTTAACTTTAAACTAATCAGTTTTTTCTATTAAAATAATATTAAAAATTTCTTATGGGTATTTTATTGTTGGAAATGGTTTTACAGCATGATTTATGTCAAGATTAATAGCGTCCTCACGTTGGCCCAAATTGGTTTGATTGGGTCCGGATTCTATTCTGTTTATTCTGTGGTGAAAACGTTGTTACGGCTCAAGGCATCAAGGTACTTTTCAGTGACAAATGTCTTTGAGTCGTGTGAAGGGTAAAATTAGGAGCTAGAGATGGCAAACGGTGGAATTGTCGCGCGTGCATGTCTGCCACGAAGCATCGAAATGTTTCGGTCTTCACTTCGCAATTATTCATTTCTCTTCTCGCTCTAGATAGATAGAGAGAGAGCAGAGCCAGAGAGCAATGACGACTATGGAAAAGATGGAGAGAGACGCAATGAAGACGGTGGCTCCTTACGCTCCGGTCACTTATCACCGCCGTGTTCGCAGTGACTTGGACGACACACTTCCTAAACCTTGTACTTCTTCCTAAACCTATCTAATATATATACGATGCGTGACTCGTACGGTACCTTAAAGTTTTTGATGAAATTAGATTTGCCAAGAGCACTACAAGCACCAGACATGGAGCACCCTGAAGGAACACCAGAGCATAGGCATAATGGCCTTAGTGTACTTCAGCAACATGTTGCTTTCTTCGATTTGGATGATAATGGCATCATTTATCCTTCTGAAACCTTCTCTGGTATACACCCTTCAATATCTCTCCAGGCCATATATTAGAGTTACGTACATATCGGTTGATATATACTTAAACTTACTGATTCCTGTATATGAAATTACTTGCACCAGGGTTCCAATTACTCGGTTTCAGTTCAATCGCGTCGTTTATCTTGGCTGCTGGTATCCACATAGCTCTGAGCTATGCTACTCTCCCGGTACAGTATACATATTTTTCGATTTTAACTTGATAATTTATCTTTACCGAACGGGACAAATTGATACGCTTCTTTGTTTTATGAAACAGGGATGGTTGCCGTCTCCTTTCTTCCCTATTTATATACACAACATTCATAAGGCAAAGCATGGAAGCGACTCCAAAACATATGATAACGAAGGAAGGTACGTAATTCATTTTTCTTCTATACATATATAGAAACGGCACACATCGAGAGATTTAGCTTGTATATATGAATTTGCTTTGGGAAGGTACACACCAGCGAATCTGGAGTTGATATTTAGCAAATACGCGAGGACCGTACCGGATAAACTGAGTCTTGCAGAACTATGGGACATGACCCAAGGAAATCGTGATGCCTTTGACTTTTTCGGATGGTATCTATAGATTCTTGTTACAACGCTCATAAAGTCATAGTTAAGGGATGCTTGTTTTGTGAAGAAGTGTATTAATTAGTATTGGTTGGTTTGTAGGTTAGCGAGCAAGGTTGAATGGGGAGTATTGTATGTGTTAGCGAGCGACGAAGAAGGATTCTTGTCTAAAGAAGCCATAAGGCGCTGCTTCGACGGAAGCTTGTTTGAGTATTGCGCTAAACGCTACGCTGAGATCAGGGAGGACTACAAGACATACTACTGATTTTTGGCCTTTTGTCAATTTGTATCAAAGATTTATTGGTAAAATCGAATTGTGCTTGATTCGGCTGGGCATAGAATGATCAAACACTTCATTGCTTGAAAATATTTTTGGTACACTGACTTAATCTAACTATTTTTTTAGTTTACATGATAAACAAACCATGCTAAAAAAATCTTTAAGATAAAGACATATAGAACAAACAGCCCTAAGAAAAAAGAAGAGGTTAAAACAAAAGCACAGGAACATGTTTCTTTTGATTAGTATTAATTATTCATTATAGTTGGTACTTGATCATGTAAAAGATAAAGAAGCAACGATGTGAAAGAACTGCAAATTCACCAAGACATCTTTAGCATGGCTTGTGGCTCGGCGTTCAATTCGTGTGAAGAGCTCGTTGCTTAGCTCTTCACCAATGTGTGCTTCTACGAGCACTCCAGCCACACTCCGACAACTACTAGCAAAGGCATGACCAACCTCGGATGCATTGTCCGGCTCACTCACCACAAGTGGACTCCCTCCTTTGTAAACCACCAGCTTCTCTATTGCAAATGAGCCATTGGCTTCAACTACTTCTTTGAAGTCTTGCAAGCTTGGTGCGTACACCGGGATATTGAATCCGTCTCGTTTCTCTGCTGCAACCAATCCCTATATTCAAAAAACAAAAATTATCATCCAGTACAAGAAACTATACTAATCCAAGTAGAAATACCCGTTTTGAGATGATAAAATTTTAGAACTTTTGACCAGTTGAGCTATCTACTACGTCGGTTCCATTATATGCAAAAAAAAAGAAAGACAAAATGTTTGAATATATTTGATGATGAGCCTCAAGGATTATGCCATTTTTTTTTTCTAAAGACAAGGATTAATGTGTGCATCAATACGTACTGAAGTATCTTAAATTAAATTCATTTTTATATGTACTTTGATTCACTAATTTTTAATGGTTATCTGATTATAGTTTATAAACTTATATTGACTCGGTTTACAAAAAAAAGAAAAGAAAAACTTATAATGACTCTCAACACATATTAACTTTACATTTTGGGAGTACTAGTTGATCTAATGGACTACAACGATTACGTTAGAAAGCAACGTAACATTTCTTGTCGATTTTGTTTTGTACGTCATCAGTTTCTACCGTACTTTCAATTGTATGGCCTGCAAATATTCTCTATAAGGTCATCATATAGATATATTGCCGAAGCATAGAGATGGATAGTTCAGATTCATTTTGGGTGACCAGGACGATTGAATAGGTATAATTGATTGCTACATCTAAAACGAGTGATGAGAGTGTACACTAACATAGTCTTAATTAGTGCGCCACTACAATCATTTGTATCTGTTTCATGTAAATGGATTTACACCACAGATTTTATCACTAAACTTATTTTTCAAGACACTGTGGATAGCACTTGATCCCATATAGAAAACCAGTTTACTACGTTAGATAATTTCTTTGAAAGAAATCATTTTGTTAAGATACTTATGGATAACATGTGTGGTCGACCTATACATAATATTACAAAATTATTGTGGCTTAATAATTTCTTTTAAAATATTATATAATCATGAAAAAAACTTAATGTTTCAAGAAACTTGTGGATAGCGTTTGGGGTTTGATGACTTAATGAGTGAAAGTGAAAAGTATTAATTGTAGTTTTCTTAAAGATTACATAAGCAACATTTCCAAAGAACATCCTAAATTGGGTCAAAAGTAGATATCTATCGACCTAGTGTTATAAATAAATAAGATATTTTTTTTCCTCATTTCTAGCGTTGAGTCAAAAAGCCAAAAGGGTGTGGGTTAAAAGTAATATAAAATAAGAACTGGAGGTTAATAAATAAGAGTTGTAAAGTTAAATAAATTAGTTGGAGGGTAAGAGTAAAGTAAATAAAAAAAGGTGGTACCTCACGAACAAGATCGTCCCAAGCATCCTGAAAATGAGTGCCGAAGAGAAGACCGGCACCACCCTGGTCGGTAGGGTCCACAGAGGTGCGACCAAGACAAACCAGGAACATGGACCCACCTGGCTTAACCTCCGCCGCTCTTGCCCTCAAAAACTCCGCCAAGTCTGCCTGAAATTGCCGCTTGTAAGCTGTCGCCGTCTTCTCTCCGGCCCCGTGTATGAACACTCTTCCCCTATTGTACGCCGCCGATCTCCTATCCGTCACATTCTCCGGAACCTATTATTTTTATATATATTCACCATTTCTTATTATAATTCTTAAGTGTATAAAATATTAACAAATATTTCGTAACCATTTTTTATTTTTTTGTAATATAGTTTTAAAACCAACCCAACATCTTACGAAATAAAGTAGCTGTAAAATTAAAATTACAAGAGAATTAGTATAACTCTTTTGTTAACTAAAGTACTAAACATAGAAACTAGTAAAAGTAAAAAATGGCTTTAAAAAATATCAAAACCTGCGGAGTCTCCTATTCTTCATTCTCAGCGATACTCTAAGCATATTCCAAACGAATCCGGTAACTATTTAACCGTTTAAGCTTAATGCAGAATAACCGGAACCATGACACGTTTGATAAAGTGACCTAGTATACTTTACGTAGAATGTGTACCTGAGAAAGCCAATGCAAGGAGAAGGCAGAGTGGAAAAAGTCAATGGTTCTCGCCGGGAAAAGTCTCCGGTAAAACGTACCGGGAACACCAGCGACGAAGTAGGACCGATTCCCGTCGGCAGCAAGGCACTCCTCCATGCAAGAGTTAGAAACAAGTGGTGGAAGAAGCTGAAATAGTGTGTTGAAATCATTGCTTGGGAGATCCGAGAAGAAAGCTGTGAACTCCGGAGGGTCTATTCCGGCCGATTCAAATCTCTTGGAGATGTGTTTGACGATGAAATCGATTATGTGGACAGTGTTAGCGCCAGAAGAACAGCCGAGATCAACCGCCGTGAATGGTGGCGGACTGGTGGAGGAGTTTAGGTGAACATTGTCAAGTGTTTCTTCTAAGAGGTGAAGCATAGATTGTGCATGCATCGCCTGCATATTCAAATATCTCTTAATTTTATCTCATATGTTCGTTTTCATGCACGTTAACGTTCATTATATTATATTTGCTCATTTTGTTTTGATACACACACACACACACACATATATATATATATATATATAGCTTGATTTATTTAACGATTTATAATCCATACAATCAATAGAATGAGTCTTAAAAGTGTATATATTAGCCGATTCAAGCCAAAGCAAAATCAAATCTATCACTCAAGATTCTAAAGAAATCCACTTATCAAAAACCTTCTTTATAGATCGAAATATCGAATTATAAGTAACAAGAAGAAAAAATAGAAAATGTAGAGAGACCTGAGCTTGAGAGTTATTGGCATAGCTGTCTTGTCCTTTGCCACCTTTCATGCTGAGAAGTCTCTCGAGCTTCATGTTACATACAGCAACATTATTGTCTCTTTGAGAACCCATTTTCTCTCTCTTTCGATCTCTTCTTGTTCTCTCTCTATCTTTCTCTGTTTTTGTGGATGAGACAACCTCGAAGAGACTACACATATTTATACAAGTGTCGACAAAGAAATGAAATGATAAAAGTAAGAATTAAGTTGAATGGGGAAACATATTATTAAATGGTGCATTGCGTACTACATATTTGTGTATATAGTTATTATTCATGAAAAAACAACGCATCATTATGTTTGTTTCCCAAAATACAAAATATAATTATGTGGTGTACTTGTGTATCACATGATATTTCATACATACATGGTTTGTCATCTTCTGCTCTTGTAGGTTGGTTTGTTTTTGTCAACCACATTTTGTGTAGGGCTTATTGGAGTAAAGAATACAACAATATAATTTTCTTATTAATATCTGAATATGATATTTTATCTTGTCACGTATTCTTGCGGTTGTGTAAAATATCTAAAAATCGACATTTCTGTTAAGTTACGTATCATTGCAACTTTTATCAAAAATAGCAATTTCCCTCATAACTACTGCATCAAATTTGATCTATCCTGATGTCTTAGTTTTTACTTTCCAACAAAATATAAAAGAAACATTTTTTAAAAAAAGTTATGAGGAATGATGGTAGTATATAATGTTTTGTTGGTAATAAGATTATATATAGTGTGAGGACTATAAATGAAGTAAATTGGGGTTGTCTTTTGAAGAGTAAGGAATCGTTTTTGGTTGGGTTAGAATAGAATGATGATAATGAGAAAAATCAAAAGGGAAATGAATGTGTTTGCAGATGATTCAACCCGAGGGGACATTAGGAGTAGTCAAACTGTGATACGATCTTTAGTTAGATTCATGCATATCTCTAACATTCTTCATCCATTGCTTTTTTATCCAATTTGGTGTATTATTCATATTCCAAGTCTCCTAACTATTGAGAGTTTGGGAAATGTTTGTGCGGACAATAGACAGAAAAGAGAGAAGGTGGAGAGAGAAGGAGGGTTTGAAAGATTTCAGTAGATTGATTGGTTTACAAGATAACATGAGTCCTTAAATAGACAAGATACAATGTAGGAATTAGGGACTTGCAAACCTACCCGTTACAAGAGGAGTGAAAATCAAATGGTTTCATGATCTGATCGAAGGAAAAAAGAAGAAAGTGACATGTCTTTATCTCGGGCCGAGAGAAAGCAAGTTACATTACAAGAATATAAGGCGTTTTCCGACGACAATTCCGACAACATTCCGACGAAAATTGACCAGAAAAGTTAATCAGTCGGACAGAAAGTACCGACGATTTATTATTTTGTTGCAAACCGTCGAAAACTTACTGATGGTTCTCAACGAAAGTCGACGATTATTCGATTTCCTTCGGAAATCTTAGGAAAGATTTCGACGGGGTCTGATGGACAATAAACTAATTATATAATTATAAATTAAATTTTGTCGAAAATCGTTGGAATCTTTCCGACAGTTTTTGATGCAAGTAGAATTAACTTTTTTTATAAAAAAAATAGAAAATAAAAAGTAAAACCGTCGGAACCCATCAAAAATTACAGACGATTTCTGATAGTAGTGGTTACATTAAAATCCCATAATGTCCACATGTTGGTTTGTTTGTAACCAAAAATTAGTTTGCCGTTGGAAGCCATCAGAAACCGTCAGATATTTTCATCCATATATCACCACGACTTTCATTTCTCTCCATCACACTTTTTAAAATTTATAATGTCTAATTTAAATTTCCGATCGTGGATGGACGAACCACGTATCGATGAAGCAACATGGTCACTGACCGAAGAACATGCTGCTGGTTTGAAATATTTTGTAGAGTTCGCGGCGTATCAGAGTCTAACGCCTAAAATGGGTAAGATATATTGTTCTTGTATAAAATGTTGGAATATGAGATTTTTTACTGTTAAAAACATCTGGAGTCATCTTTATAGTAGAGTGTTTTTTCCTAGTTATAAAATATGATATTCTCATGGAGAAGATGATTTGAATGTTAGCTTTGGTAGTTATAGCAGACATGGTAATACTGGTATAGCTAAAGAATCAACTAACTAGATAGAAGAAGAAGTTGACGTTAATCTTGGTAGTAGTAGTCAATATAATGAGTGTGGTCTAGGCATAGGAACAACAATTGCGGTGGAAAATAATATAGGTATATTTCAAATAGTTAACGATGCATTTAGGGAGGATGTCTCGTTTTTAGTTGAGGCCAGAAATAGGAGGAGAACCAAATGCCGATGCATAAAACTTTTTTAGTATGTTGAATGCAACAAAGCAGTTGTTGTATAGTGGTTGCAGCGATGACATGTCACCATTATTGGCCGTAGCTGAATAAATGAATATCAAAATAGATTACAATTTACTGAAAAGCTGTATCGACGCATTTGCTGGTCACATTAGGAAACTTCTACATGCAAATAATAAATTTGCAAGTTAACAAACCTAATTCCTCAAATGTTTTTGGTTGCATCTCGATCTTCACAATCAAAAAGAAACATGATGGCACAACAGTTCATTATAAGGCGCACCTTGTTGCCAAAGGCTATAACCAACAACCTGATGTTGATTACCAAGAGAAGTTCAGACCAGTCGTCAAGCCAACTACAGTATGCATTTTTCTAAGTATAATTGTTACACGCGATTGCTGTTGAAACAAGTTGATATCAACAACATCTTTTCCCAAGGCTATCTCGATGAGGAGGTTTATGTGGTTCAACTACTAGGTTTTCAAGACAAGGATAGTCTTAACATTGTTTGCAAGCTTCATAAGGCAGTTAATGGATTCAAACAAGCATCTAGGACATAGTACACGAAGCTACAAACCTTTTTTCTTCAATCTGGTTTCACAAACTCTATAGCTGATTCCTCTCTATTTGCTTACAACAAATACAATATCCTTCGCTACATGCTAGTATATGTTGACAACACTGTCATCATTGGTAACAACTCTCCTCACATTTGTTGGTTTATCATTTCCTTCTTTACTGTTTTCATTAAAATTTAAAATATTCTAGTGGTATGTCTTACTTTCTTCACATTAAAATTAGACGTACTAAAGAAGGCTTACATCTAAACCAACGTCGTTACATTACAAATCTTCTCCACAAGAGTCACATGAAGGACGCAAAGCCCACACACATGCCCATGTGTTCTACCACAAGCTTAACACTCTTCTCTGGAACACTATCAGATGTCGCTACATATTTTTGAGCCATAGTTGGAAGCCTCCAATACTTATCACTCACGTGTCCTGACATCTTATTTACAGTCAACAAACTCTCCCAATTCATGCATTGTCCCACCACAAATCATTGGTCCGTCCTAAAGCATCTCCTTTGATATCTAGCGGGGACTCGATCACATGGCATTTAGCTTTATGCCACATACCACAAAGCCTTACACGCATTTACCATTGCCGGTTGGGGAGGAAACAAAGACGATTACACATCCACTACTGGAAACATTGTGTACCTTGGCAATCATTCAATTGCTTGGTTATCAAAGAAACAAAAGGTGTATATCAATCATCAACTGAAGTGAAATATCGATCTCTTGCTTCCACCACTGTTGAGATATGATGGATTTCCTCTCTCATGATCGAACTTAATTTTCACAGCCTAACCAAGCCTGTAATTTATTATGATAATGTTGATGCCACTTACTAGGCAGTCAACCCAATGTTCCATTCCTGCATGAAACATATTGCATTAAACTACCATTTCATCCACTAGTTCGTGCAAAGTGGGCACCTTCAAATCACACACGTTACATATTCCAACTAGCTAAAAGATGTTCTAACTCAACCACTTCCCCATACATAGTATATCAACTCTTCATCAAAATTAAACTAGGTAACATCTTGAGAGAGTGTAATAAGATGTACATGTATTCACCAACGGTTAAGTTAATTCTCCATTTAAATATGTAATTATGTGTGTTTATTCTCTTTCTATTTGTACAACTACTTGTGTGAGTATATAGACCAGCTAATGTTAAAAATAATAAAATAATCAATTCTACATACTCAATGATACATTCATGTGAAAAGAAATAATGGACACCTTATTTTCCATTTAAGGTAGATGGTTGATTTATTGCGTAATATATATAAACTAATTGATCATATATGTCGTTTAAATGGATGAGTAAATGACAAGTGGTCTTTAGTCCAGTGGCTGGTGGTAAGTCCACTAAAAGCATGCGCACATACACAACCAGAAATTGAGTCCTACCGTCTACAAAATTTATGTAGGAATTTGGCTAATGGGCCGGTTTTTGTGGCCCATATTGATTAAAAAAATGGATGAGTAAATGTAAAAGTGTGAAATAAGAATAAGAGTGGGTAGGCACGAGATTGACGCCGGAATTTCATGGAATCCAATGGAACAGCGAATGAGAGAGAAAGAGTGTGTGAAGCAATCTAAGAAAAGAGACTAGTTTTCTTCATCATGCTGCCGGTTTTTTTTATATATCTACCATTTTTCTACATTTTCATCATCTCTATCCTAATACTAGATCTTCGTTATTATTTTCTACCTAACACAATTTTTTTCTTTTACAAGATTAGCTAGATTTGTTGAAACGGGTTTTATACGTATCATTGATAAAGGGTTGGGTCTCTAGTACGTATTACTATACTAAAATACAACGGCCCAAATACCTAAATAAATAAATAAAATTTAAATGAAAGAAGATTTTAAGCGATTCGAACTAATTTTCTTAAAGTAAAACAGCAATATATTAAGATTATCTATAATAAAAGTTTTAAAATGATGCCCCTAAAATGTTTATATATTTTGGCGCCTAAAGCGCATGTTTTATGTATTTTAGCTCATGACCACTAAGACCACCTGCATTGATAATCTCTCAAATAGTTTCTCAACAATAAAGTAAATCAAAAATAAAATAATAATATTTTTTAATGTAAAAATGTGAGAATCAATTCTCATTCGAGAACCCATGAGAACCCCTCCAAATTATCTCCTCTTAAGACACATGTCCAGTTATGAATGATTTAAGTTATATTATAATTATTTCAATTTCTTATAGTTCAAAACTAATTAATTGATTTATATTTCATTCGTTTTTATTTTTTATTTTTTAGAAATCATAAAATAAAATAATCTATCTAACAAAATTCACTATGCATATATTTAAATTGTATATTAATATTAAATTAAATATTTGTAAAATATATTAATTAAAAGTTCTTAAATTCAAAATAAAATATCAAAAAGTATATGAACCCTAAAATCATATAAATTTTTATTAACATGCTTAAATATTAAAAATTAGAAATTTAAGTTTAAATTTAAATTAGTATATTAGTATATTTGTAAAATAGATAAGTGACATAAAAATTTATTAATATTGTATTGATGAGAAACTTAAGAGTCTCTCACCAATAAATGTCATTTTTCTGGTGTATGGTTCTCAAACTAGATTCTATTAAAAATATTATTATATTGGTGAAAGACTCAATAAGTTTCTCACCATTGCAATGTTCTAATATCAATTTTGTATTTTCTTTGCATGTTGCTGCACATTTGTCAGAAATTCTGTAAACACATTCCTTTATGCTCGTAGGATGTAAACCAAAAAATTTCTCAACTTGATATACCGATCCACAGAGAAGAAGAAGGTCACATGATTTAATGTAATCTTTTTATCGAGAAAGATCTGTCTTAAGTGTTGGTCATGTTTCACTTCGACCATTCAACTTTGTACGGTTCATTGTTAATGTCATTCATCGTTTATATTAATCCACAAAAACAAAATTGATATTAAGGGTTCTTTTAGTCATTTAATTGAACTACAATTAATGGATCGTATTGAAAACGGTAAATGTCACTTGATGTGAGTAAGGCGATGTTAGTAGACAGAAATGGATAGGTATTGCATGAATTTCATAGGTAATAATATGATGTTACAATTAAAGCAAAAAAAAGAGAGGCATAATTAGGAAGTGGGTCCAATATATCTTTATACTAATCCAACAATCAACTTTTCGTAGCATGCTACCAGAGTCGTGATAAGAAAGTCCTACTCCTATATACTTCTATCATCTTACTTATCCACTTTTCTTAATTTGGAAAATTCTAATTAAGAACTAGTTCATCCACCAAATTAAGAAACTTTGTAATACCACAAATTTATATGGTCTGAAAGAATTACTATTGTGTTTTACTAAGCCTAAAGTTATAGATATTATAGATTTGTTTGTATGACTTTCGTAGTTGTAATATATGCCCTTGTTATTACCTCTTTCTTCTTCCTTTTTTTTTTGGTATTATTATTATTATCTCAAATTAGTATTCAATTACTAACAAACTCATATTTCTGTTTATCATATTTTAGCAATCATAAAATGAGCTAGAAAGAGTAATGAGAAGAGAGAGGAGAGATTATTGCCTAATGATATGTGTTGTATACTTAATTTGGAATTTGGATTTATTAATGACTACAAACTTTCAAGTAACGAGGTCTAGTGTGTCACAATTATACGAGTTGGTCACCAATTTAATATTCACATATGAATAATTTCCTCTAACTACTAATGTCAAATTTACAGATTGTTATCATAATTACCTATGTATGTTTTTGTATTATAGATTTTATTTCAAGACCTTTAATTATGAATGATGTTAAACATATATTTTTAAAATTTCTAAAAAGATTTATCTAGTGTATCTTCAGTTTATTAATATTTTATATCAGCTAAGATTATTTTAATTGGAGAATTTACACGCATGAAACTAAATGATTTACTATTAATATAATTAATAAATTGCAAATAGACCAATCAATTAAAGTTAAACAAATACTCAAGCTCTTCACTCGACAATAGGTATGTAGGCTTGATCAAGTAGTAATGTAACGATTTTTAACCGTTGGTTGTGATTACAAATGATTTTAATAATTTTCAAATGAAATAATGGTTTCCAGTGTATACCTAATTCTTCCACAACCACTAACTGAAACAATAATACTTAATTATTTATGTTTTAGAGTAGTTTACATCACCTACAGTTTAGATACTTCCAATTAGAGCCCATATTATATATATATATATATATATATACTAGATGATGTCCCGTGCTATGCACGAGTT
>OVBA01001880.1:0-39003 GCA_900406435.1 Lepidium aucheri
GTGAAATTAGGTTTCATCGAAGGGCATTGATCAATCGATCCTTGAGTTGATTGATCGATCTTTGGATCTTGAGTTGATCCTTTAGAAGCCAAGTCGTTCTTCTGATCGAGCGCAGATTCTTCGTTAAAGTACTGATCGATCGATTCGATCGATCGTCTCTCTCGTGGAGAATACCCGAAAATGCTTTAAACTTCTCCAAAGTCCACCTTCAAGCATGATTCCAACTCTAAACGTTTTTGACCTGATATCTCAATAAAACAAAGACAAATTCCCAAAATATAACCGTAATAATGAGCTCAAAACCGACAAAATATGAGGAACATCAGTCCCCAACCCATGATTAAATGCAGGGACAAAGCATATAATACTCTATCTTCGATTGTTACCCTGTAATATATATTTTATCATGATAACTTGTATATTGTTTGCTAACATATATAGTATGTGTTAATATATTTATTATCTGCTGACACAGATATATTACTAGATAACACATATCTTACGTGGGTAAAGCATTTGTTATCTACTAACTTAAATTTAGAATTTGTTAATACATTTGTTATTTGCTAAGTAATTTATGTAGTCTGCAGTAATTATTTGTTAACTTATATAAATTATATGGGTAAAACATTTAGTTTCTGTTAATTCATTTATTATCTAGGTAATATTTTTATTATCGGCTAACTTAAAATGTAGTATATGTTAATATATTTACTATTTAATAACTCGTATATATATATATATATATTACCTTTTAAGTCATTTATTATCTGCTAACTTAGGTGTTGTACCCATTAAAGCGTATATTAACAAGTAACATAAATATTATCTGTTAACTTATGTATTTTACCCATTAAAGCGTACATTACTAGGATAACATAAATAAGAGAGGGGGAAGATTTATTCATGCACAAAATCGTCTACCTCAAAGAAAAGGATGTGACACCAAACAAGTATCAAGTATCTAAGGATGATGATATTACTTGGTATTTAGAAACGGAGCTAGAAATCATATAACCGGATATCGAAGATATTTTACAAAGATTGATGATTTTATTACCGGAAAAATTTGTTTTGGTGATGATTCAAAAATTGATATCAAAGGAAATGGGTCAATCACTATTTGTGATAAAAGTGGCAAGTTAAGATGATTACGAATGTCTACTTTATTCCAAATTTAAGGAATAATATCATTAATCTCAGACAAGAAACTGAATCCGGATGTGATATAAGGATGAATGGTGACCAATTGACAATGTATGATCAAGAGGGAAACCTCAGTGTGAAAAAAGAGGTCACAAAATCGTGTGTACAAGGTACAACTACAAACAAAAGGCAATTCATGTCTATTTCTAGCTAAGATATTGGGTTCAAGTCGATGGCATGCAAGGCTAGGACACATCAATCATGACTCAATTCGAAGAATGATACAAAGAGAGCTTGTGAAAGGAATACCACAAGTGGAGATTGAGAAAGAAATTTTTGGTTCTTGTCTCCTAGGAAAACAAACAAGGCAAGTACTTCCTCTAAAATCATTGTATCGAGCAAATAAAAGGCTAGAACTATACATGGTGATCTTTTCAGACCGATTACACCAAGTACTATGGCTCAAAATAAGTACATCTTTGTACTTATTGATGACCATTCGAGATATAAGTGGTCGATACTCTTGAAATAAAAAGGAGAAGCTTATACAATATTCAAGGGATTCACAACAATGGTTGAACAAGAAACTAGATTGAAGGTTCAAAAATTTTGAAGTGATAGAGGAGGAGAGTTTGTAACCTATGAGTGCAAAATTTTTTGTGAAAGTAAAGGTATCAAAAGGCATCTCACGTCACCTTATACCCCTCAACAAAACGGAGTGGTAGAAAGCGAAATAGAAAATTATTGGAGATGTATCATGAAGCACGTGAAGGTGCCAAATTTCTTATGGGGAGAAGTAATTTTTCATGCTACATATCTGTTGAAGCGAGTTGCTACAAGATCGGTTAAGGACATGACTCCTTATGAATGTATCAAAAGAAAGAAACCTAATCTTGGTCACTTACAGACATTTGGGTGTGTTGCCTATGCAAAGATGGACACACCACACTTGAAAAAATTGGAAGATAGATCGAGAATGTTGGTGCACCTAGGAACCGAACCGAGATCAAAGGCATATCGCCTATATGATCCGATAAACAATAGAATTGTAGTAAGCCAAGATGTAATCTTTGATGAAGATAAAGGATGGGATTGGAGAAGTGAAAGTCTCAAGACTACTTTAGATGATACTCTTGTTAACTTTTGGAACTTTGAAAGCTTTCAAGGTCATGATTGTGATGTGCAAGGAAGTCACAATGAGACTAATGAAGAAGAGAGTGTTGATGAAAATCAACCCGAGGATAACATTAATGTTTGGATATGAGGTTCTAGGGTGTTCTAGAACCATAAGTGGGTCTTGTGTATAGTTGAAATATTGCCCTAAGTGTGTTATAGAAAATATTCCATAAGTTAGGAAACCAAATATTGTGTAGAATATTGAGTAGTTAAGGTTGGTGTGAGACACTCACAATTGTATAAATATGTTAGTATTGTTAATAAAGAAGACACGACAAAATAATCCCAAACATCTTCTCTGACAAAGTTAACATGATCTAAGAGCCAGGTTTGTGTTTGTTTGCATGTATGTTGTCAATTGAATATCTAATCCTCTGTTGAACCCAGAATTTGTTCAACAGTTGCATTTGTGTCTAAATCTCAAAAGTTATGAGAATATCTATGTAAACGTTTCTCTGTGAGAAGCAAGGCGTGTGTGTACCAATCGTTCATTGGTCTGTTGAATCTGTTCATTTAACAGACATGTTTGTCTAGTCTCACAAGTTGTGGGAAAACTCTAAAGATGTTTCTCGGTGGAAAACAAGGTGTGTGTGCACCAGTTTGCTCAAATGTCATCTGTTGAATATGTTGAATAAACAGACAAGTTTGTTAGGGTTTCATAAGTAGTGGGAAATCTCTGTAGACATTTCTATGTGGGAAACAAGGTGTGTGTGCACCAGTCCGTTTGTCTGCCGTCTGTTGGATCTGTTCATTCAACAATCACTTTTGTGTATGAGTCTCACAAGTTGTGAGAACATCATTGTAATCGTTTCTCTGTGAGAAACATGGTGTTTGTGCACCGTATTGAGAAACAATTTTTGATGTGTTTTGTCAAGGATGTGATTGTTGGGTGTGTGTGTTAGTCTCTCCAATGATTCATCTTTGAGTGCTGTCTGCACAAGATTTCGGTCATATGTGAAATAATAAAAAGAAATGTTTCTCTGTGGGAATTGTTATCTGTGTAAAACTTATTGTGCGCCAACAAGATGTGTACATGTTGAAGACTCTGGGCTTGCAGAACGTGTACAAGTTGAAGACAAAATCATTGATAACTAGTGTTGTAACAGTTGGAGTTGCACATAGCAAAAGTTTTGTAGTGTGTAGTCATTGTGGTAGTACAATATATGAGAATCGTGATTGTTGGGAAATATATGTTGGTTCAGAATGGTGTTATAAACACGGTTTCAACAAAGTCAAGGTAGTGGAAAAGGATGATACATATGTCACAGATTTGGGCAATGTAATCCACCTCAGCCTGACTTTGTTCAAGAAGTATAATTGGTAGTAGTATCATGCCCCTACTGTGATGATAGAATCCATTGCATGGTGTGATGCACCTACAGACTTAAAGGGGAGCATGGATGCATTTGAATTTATTGTGAAGGATCTTGCTAAAGTTGCAAAAGTCGTATTGTCTATTTTGCATGTGTCTGAGACAGAACAACCTGAGTTAGTGCATGTTTCACCATAATCTGAAACAGTCAGTCTGTGTTGTTTTAGACCTTTCACTCATTGTGAAGGAGCTGATATACTGTGTTTTTATCGGTTTATAGCCCTTGTTTTCCATGGTATTGAGTCAAAGTATATGTTTTAGAGTTGTTTAGTCTGTTTTCGAGTCTTTTAAGGTCATATGATACATTTGGAGAAGATGAGGTGTTTTGAGAGAAAACAAGCATATGGAGATGCAGAATCATGCAGAAGTGTCAGAAGTTTTCATTCTTTTTAAACCATTCCCAGCGTTGGATCGAGATCCAATTTGGACACAAGATAACAATGTGAGTTAGCTTTCATTTGGAGGTTGTTTGAGAGCAATCAGACAAGCGGTTAGGAAGATATGACGATTTTACCGAAGACATGTCATTATGGCCGCGAACAGACGCTGCCAGAAGATGCGTTAAACTTGAGGATCAATCTACTAAGGCCTTGATCGACCGATCATTGAAGTTTCAAGAGAAAATCTTGAAATTTCCATTATTTCACCCGGTTTAACTTATTTTGTACCAGAATGATTTTTCCTTATAAAAACTAGGTCTAGCCACATTTTAGAAGCATAATCATATCATTGTTTTCAGCAGCCACTCTTGTAATCTTGGGGAGAAGATCTCCATCCTCAACAACATCATTGGAGAAGATTTATAAACCCTCTTTTATTTTCTATTGAAATTTATGTTTCTTTTCATTATGCTTTGAGTTTCTGCTTTGATCATGTCTGAGTAGATTCCTTATCAGGTTTACGGTTTCTAGGGATTTAGGACTAAATAATTAGGGAAAAATAGGGCTCGAATTCAATAGAATATTCTCCATCTAGTCTTATGCTTAATGCTTAAAATAGCCTAATCAACTAATCTATGAACCTAGGTTGTTAGCTCTCCAAAAGCTTGCTAGGAATCTGAACTAGATTAGATGAGCAATCAATCCTAAACCATGATAGCTTATGTTGACGTTGATTGTGGATAGTTGAACCTACTTGTTTAATGCATGTTCGAAATTTGGAACCAACATGATCTAGGGCCTCTAAATTGTCGAGTAGAGTTTCGAGTACTACGAGAGTAGGCTTGTTATACTTTTCTGTTCAAGTCAAGAATTGAGCTTAAGTAATTCCCGGAATATTTCTCTAGTTAAATTCCTATTTCGTAATGAATACCCTATGCCTGATGCCTTTTAATTTATTATTTTCATATCGTTATAGTTTAGTTTAGTTTCCATCTTTATTTGATTTGTCTTAGCTTGAGTTTAATCTAGAGATTGATAGTGTAACCATTGAATTTAGTTTCCATCTGAAACAGTCTGTCTGTGTTGTTTTAGACCTTTCACTCATTGTGAAGGAGCTAATATACTGTGTTTTTATCGGTTTATAGCCCTTGTTTTCCATGGTATTGAGTCAAAGTATATGTTTTTGAGTTGTTTAGTCTGTTTTGGAGTCTTTTAAGGTCATATGATACATTTGGAGAAGATGAGGTGTTTTGAGAGAAAACAAGCATATGGAGATGCAGAATCATGCAGAATTGTCAAAAGTTTGCATTCTTTTTAAAGCATTCCCAGCTTTGGATCGAGCTGAAATTTGGACACAAGATAGCAATGTGAGTAGCTTTCATTTGGAGGTTGTTTGAGAGCAATCGGACAAGCAATTAGGAAGATATGACGATTTTACTGAAGACATGTCATTCTGGCCGCGAACAGATGCCGCCAGAAGATGCGCTAAACTTGAGGATCAATCTACTAAGGCCTTGATAGATCGATCATCGAAGTTTCGAGAGAAAATCTTGAAATTTCCATTATTTCACCCGGTTTAACTTATTTTGTACCAGAACGATTTTTCCTTATAAAAACTAGGTCTAGCCACATTTTAGAAGCATAATCATATCATTATTTTCAGTAGCCACTCTTGTAATATTGAGGAGAAGATCTCTATCCTCAACAACACCATTGGAGAATATTTCTAAACCCTCTTTTTTTTCTATTGCAATCTAGGTTTCTTTTTATTATGCTTTGAGTTTCTGGTTTTAACATGTCTGAGTAGATTCCTTATGAGGTTTACGGTTTCTAGGGATTTAGGAATAAATGATTAGGGACAAATAGGGTTCAAATTCAGTAGAATATTCTCCATCTAGTCTTATGCTTAATGCTTAGAATAGCCTAATCAACTAATCTATGAACCTAGGTTGTTAGCTCTCCAAAAGCTTGCTAGGAATCTGAACTAGATTAGATGAGCAATCAATCCTAAACCATGATAGCTTATGTCGACGTTGATTGTGGATAGTTGAACCTACTTGTTTAATGCATGTTCGGAACCAACAAGAGTTAGGGCCTCTAAATTGACGAGTAGTGTTTCGAGTACTACGAGAGTAGGCTTGTTATACTTTTCTGTTCAAGTCGAGAATTGAGCTTAAGTAATTCCCGGAATATTTTCCCTAGTTAAATTCCTTTTCCCTGATGAATACCCTATGCTTGATGCCTTTTAATTTATTATTTTCATATCGTTATAGTTTAATTTAGTTTCCATCTTTATTTGATTTGTCTTAGCTTGAGTTTAATCTAGAGATTGATAGTGTAACCATTGGCCCTCGTGGATTCAATCCTTAAGTGCTACATCGATACGATACGCACGAGAGGTTAAATTGGTATAACATACCTTGTATCAGGAAAACAAAACAAAATTTTAAAGTTCTCTATATAAGAAAACAAAACAAAGTTTTAACATATATATAAAACTTATATATTTTAACCTGCCAACCATTTTCATTGTGTTCTTCACCAACTTGATATAAGAAAACAAAACAAAATTTTAACATATATATAAAACTTATATATTAAAACCTGCCAACCATTTTCATTGTGTTCTTCACCAACTTGATATCATCCAAGCTTATAATCCGATGAATAACCATTCTAGTTCGAAAATTTTCTCGTGTTTTACGAGAGAGGGGAGTTTTAATATCCCGCATACAACATAGTGTAAGGTAATACTTGAACATTTCAACAAGAGTAGTGAAAATGATTTGTATCATATAACCAAAATATTCCAATGAACCACCAACACCCACTTTGTGAATCGACATGTGTTGATCTTGTAGCCACAGTAGAAGGAAGAGTCTCAGGGCCGGGTCTGATATTTTACGTGAGTTGGCTAATAGAAGAGACATAAGTGACATTCCATCACCAAGTGAATGATGAAACTTGCTTGTACCTATAGATTCTCAACATAATGTCTTTATATGCAATAAATGCAGTTCCTGTAATGGCTTAGACATGTCCATTGGATTATTAACTATGCTTGAAGTATAGTCTTCTATGAATTTATCATGATCATCAATGGTGGATTAACAAAGATCTGAAACAATTGTTGGGATATCAATCCAAGTCCTACATCAAAAGTTTAGAAAAGAAGTGTCTAATATATAAATCAAGGAAAACTCCAGTTAGTATGAGACTTTTTGGGAGGGAGCTCAATATAAAAAAAACCTTGGGAGCTTTGCCACTGTGAGCCCAAGAGGTCAATATCATACTTATTCGGAGGTTATAGCGCTTCTAAAAGCGTTATAATTGGTATCACAGCCCATGGTTCGTAGAAGAGGACCTAGAGAAGTGGGAGTTGACCGGAGGTTTGATATGTGGAAGAATTCTCAATATAAGCTCACAATTCATGGGATGCCGGTAGCTTGTGTCAAAAGTCTACCTAACTTAGCGGAAGGTTTGGCGGCGTGTTTCATTAAGTGATTACGGCGGTACAAGAGGTGTCAAGATGTTTGGCTAAAGGGGAGGTCACATGATGTTGTGGTCTTTGGTTTGAGGAGAGGATTTTTGGGATATCAATCCAAGTCCCACATCGAAAGTTTTGACAAGAAGTATCTAATATATAAGTCAAGGGAAACTCCAATTAATATGAGGCCTTTTGGGAAGGAACCCAATTAAAAAACCTTGAAGGCTTTGCCACTGTGAATCTGAGAAGGACAATATCATACTAATTGGAAGGTTATAAGGTTTTTAACATGATCTTCTACTCTTACAATAACAGGACCCCAAATTTCTTTTCCATTTTTGTTGATTTCCTGAACATTAATATTTTAAGATAATAAAACATGGCTTGTAGATGCAGCTAAGTTGTGATCGAAGATTTAATCGTTTAAGTTTTAGCAAGCTTCGATTCGTTTCTTGCAGAGAAATGTATTAGCGATTGAAAGACAAAGAGAATTATAGAGTTCCTCACATAAATTGTGAGTACATCTCTCTTCAGAATTAGAATCCGGAATTTACTAACTCACTATATGTTTGTTACAGGTTTCTCTCTTATCTCACAAAAATGGCGTCAACTCTCTGTATCTATGATGAAGATGAATCTAGACTATTTATAGTTTTGATTCAGATACAACAAGAAATGGGCTTCTAAAGCCTCGGCTCATAAACCGAAAATTAATCTGGCCTTATAAGCGTGAGTCTGCAAGCTACTCAATAGCTTAGTGCGCTTTGGTTTCGGCCCACAGACTAAAATGAGACACAAAGTCGACAATCTCCATCTTTGTAGCTCATTTGGTCTCAAAGCTGAAAACCCTAGCCGCTTATCACTCTCGCTGATTCTTCTTCATCTTCTTGACCCTTCTTCTTCCTTTCCTCTGTGATACTTGACTTTTGTACCTTTTGCCGGTGGGTGCATGCTCCGCTTCCACATGAATCTTATTCCAAAAGCTTTTCCATGTGAAAGCTTGGCTCCGCTTTCTCCATCAGAGAACTTATCTTCATCGTAAGTCTCTTAAGCTTCTTATCCTCCTTTCATGAGTTCTTCCTGTAACATGCGACATGATAGTTTCATTCTTTTAGTTTTCAAAACAATGATACTCACTTGTTTTCTTTGTTTTCTGATGAACATGAATCTCCTTGACGGTGGATCTGAACTCTGGAGTAAAAGAAACCGATAAGTGTGAAGAAAATCTCTCTGTCTCTTCAACATATTTCAGATTTACGAAGAAGACAAAGAGATCTTCACTCTTAGCCGCTTTTACTAACCTGTTCTTCCTTTGTCCCTTTGTTGATACAACTCTTGATCAATGGATTTAGCCTCTGTTCACCTCTTCAAGTGTAAGTGATCTTTCTCCTTCACTTATACTCAACCTTCTGACTCTTAAACCTCAGAATCAGATACCTTTTTTTTATTAAAATGATGACTGAAGCTAATTTTCTTTTTGTTTTGTTTCTTTCTGTTGAAGCAACAAGGTTTCAACAGGTCTGAGCACTTTGTCTTCTAGTCTTCCATACGAAGGCTCATGCATGGACTCTTCAGCTTCTGTCATCCTCAAAGACTGCAAGCAGCCTCTGAACTTCTCTCCTCGTAAGACTTTTGTGAACGTATCAGCATGATTAATAGATGTGTAAATTTTTGTGACACTCACCTTTTGATCTTCTATTACTTCTCTGATATAGTTGTATTTGACTTGAATGTGTTTTGTTCTCTCACTGCACATTCTGTTCTTTGCCAAATAAATTACACTCTGTGAATCGCAGTTAATTTCAACTATTCCTTTGCATAGCTTCATTTCTTCACATATTCCTTGTATCCAAACTGCTTCTCTGCTAGCTTGTGATAGGGCTATGTATTCTTATTCAGTCGTAGATAGAGCATCTACTTTCTGTAGTCTTGACCTCCAGCTTATTGTGTTGTTCCCAATCGTGAAAACATAACCTGAAATTGATCTGCGCTTATCTAAATCTGAATCATAGTCTGCATCACAGTAACCTTTTATTTTGAATTCTGAATCTTTCTTGAATGTTAATCTGATCCTTGATGCTTCAATTAGATATTTCATTATCTATTTCACCGCTAATTAGTGTGTTTTTCCTGGTTTTGACATGTGCATGCTAACAATGCTAATGGAGTAAGCAAGATCTGGTCTTGATCCAACCATGGCGTACATTAGGCTGCCAACAACACTAGTATAAGGTACATCGTCCATGCCCTCTCTTTCTGTTTCTTCATCCTCTATAGATACGCTTTTCAACATAAAATGTGATCCAAGAGGTGTGAAACTGATCTGCTGTCATTCATGTTATAGATGTTTAAAATCTGCTTGATGTGGCTTTCTTGAGATAGTCATAGAATTCCTTGTTTTCTGTCTCTGAATATGTCCATGCCTAGAATTTTCCTTGCTGATCCTAGATATTTCATCTTGAATTGTTTATTCAGCAATTGTTTGAGTCTTGCTATCTCATCCTTCTGTGATGATGCAATGAGCATATCATTCACATACAGAAGTAAATAGATAATGTCTTTAACTATGTTTCCTTTGAAATATACACATGGATCATATTCACTTTTCTGAAATTTCTGTGTTGTCATGAAATCATTGAACTTTGTATTCCATTCTCTCGGTGATTGCTTTAGTCGATATAGAGATTTCTTGAGTAAATACACTTTTTTTTCTTTGCCTTTGACTGTGTAACCTTTTGGTTGATCCATGAAGATAGTCTCTTGTAGGTTCCCGTGTAAAAATGCTGTTTTAACATCCAATTGTTCTAATTCCATGTCCCAATTTGCTACTGCTGATAGTAATAACCTGATTGAAACATACTTTACTACTGGTGCAAATATGTCATTGTAGTCTACTCTTTCTACTTGTGCATAATCCTTTGCAACCAATCTTGCTTTGAACCTAGGTTTCTCCACCCCTGGGATACCATGTTTTAGTTTAAACAGCCATTTACACCCAATAACCTTCTGATCTGTTGGATTGTCAACAAGATCCCATGTCTGATTCTTGATGAGGGGATCCATTTCCTCATCAGATGCCTTCTTCCATTTTCCTTTGTTTCTACACTTCATAGCTTCTTGATAGCTCTTAGGTTCATCGATTTCAATAACTTCTGAACTTGCTAGAGCGTAAGCTACTATATCCGCTTCTTCAAATCTTGATGGTGGTTTTATGATCCTCCTCTGTCTATCACGAGCCAGTAAATAATCATGTAAGGATGTCTGTTCACTTTCTGTTCCTTCCACACCTTCTGAATTGTCCTGACCTTCCTCATCATCACTGAGTGTTAATGGCAGATCTCTTTGACTGTCTCCACCTGATTCAGTAATCCTCTCTGTTTGAATATCTTCTTCAAGAATATGTTCTAGATCAACTTTGAACGTTACTCTTTTATCTGCTTTCTTTCCTTCCTGTGAAGATTGAGCTTTAGATTTCTCATTCTTAGATGCAAAATCTTTGTAGAATTCTTCCTCATTAAAGACGACATCTCTACTTATAACAACTTTCCTGTCTTCAATCAGCCAAACTCGATATCCCTTTGATTCTTTTCCGTAACCAACAAGGACACCTTTCATAGCTTAGGGCTGATCTTATCTTGTATTACATGAACGTAAGCCATACAACCAAAACTCCTCAGGTGGTTATATTCCGGTTTTGAATTTATCCAAACCTCTTTTCGAACATCAAAATTAATTGATGCTGCAAGTGATCTGTTCACCAGGTATACTGCTGTGTTTGCTGCCTCTGCCCAAAACTCATCTCCTAGGCCATATTCAGATAACATACACCTCACCTTTTCCATAATTGTTCTATTCATTCTCTCTGAAACTCCGTTTTGCTGTGGTGTATAAGCACACGTTATGTGTCGTTTGATTCTTGTTTCTTTACACAAATCATCAAACTATTTTTTGCAGTATTCTAATCCATTGTCAGTCCTTAGGCATTTAATCTTCTTTCCTGTTTGATTTTCCACCAAGGTTTTCCAATCCTTAAAGGCCTGAAATGCTTCACTTTTCCTTTTAAGAAGTTGAATCCAAACCTTCTTAGAATAGTCATCAATGAAAGTAATAAAGTATTGACATCCTGAAATGCTTGGTGTAGTATTCTGTGACCCCCACAAATCCGAATGGATGTACTCTAAAGTACATTTTGTTGTGTGTTTATCTTCCTGAAAACTTAATCTGTGAGTCTTTCCCAGTGCACACGCTTCACAGAATCCCATGGCACTCACTTCCTCCTTCTTCAGATGACCTTTCTTGACTAATGTTTCCATTGATCTCTTGCCCAAATGAGCTAGTCTTCTGTGCCACCTTTGAGTTTTGTCAATACTTTGTTTTGCGGTACATACTTATGAATTCCTTATTCTACCTTGTAGATAATAGAGACCGTTTCTATACTTGCCTAATAGAAGCTTCTTTCCATTTTCAATATAGAACTGAACAATAAGATCTCTTCCTTGATAATAGCATCCCATGTCTTCAAGTTGGCCATATGAGATTAAATTTCTACTCATATCTGGAACATACCTCACATTAGAGTGATTACTGTGCCATTAGGGTTTTCTATTATCAATTTCCCATACCTTTGACTGTGCAATAGGTATTGTTTCCCATGTAGACCTTATTCCCTTCAAACTCCACCAGATCAGTGATTAACTCCCTCTTTGGAGTTATGTGGAAGGTGCAACCAGAATCCATGACCCAATCTTCTGAAGTTGCTATGAGACTAACAGTGTAAGCTGATTCCTCTGTGTCTCTGATGGTTACATTTGCAGAATCATTAGTTTTTCCTTTCTTGCGTTGTGGACAATCATGTTTCCAATGGTTTGTATCACCACACGTCCAACACGGCCTAGTCTCATCATTCTGTCTAGTTCTAGACTTTGATCTCCCTTTACTCTTTGATCTACTCTTGTTTCTTCCTAAGTTTTTGGCGTTTCTCTTCTCTGATCTACCTCTCCCTTCAGCTGTTAAGCCTTCTGTCACATTCCTTTTCTTGTGCAACAGACCTTTCTGCTTTAGGTTTGATTCCATCCCATAAGCTCCTGTTATTACATCATCCATTGATAGTGTATCCTTTGCATTTCCAAACTCTAGAGTGTGTACCAGAGGATCATATGGCGGTGGAAGGCTATTGAGTAGTGCAATAGCTTGATCCTCATCCTGAATTGTCACTTTCAAACTTTCTAGATCACTGATCAGCTTTAGGAATACATCAAGATTTTCTTCAATCGACTTGTCTTCATCCATCCTGTATAGTGAAAATTGCCTTTTCAAATATACCCTGTTTGCTTTAGTCTTTGTTTGGTAATCTCGTTCAAGTGATTTCCATTGCTTGTATGTTGTTGATTCATGAATAACTTTTCTGAGAACTAAGTTTGAAAGACATTGTCCAAGCAAGCTCCTCGCTCTTTTATCTTTCGATTCCCATAGTGGGTTTTAGGAGGTGTTTTTCCCACCTTGATTTCTTTTCCTATTTCTTTGTCTGTCACTGAAACTTCCTCAGCAACCCATTCTACCTCATGATCTCTTTCTAGAACAGTTAACAATCCATGAATCTCAAACTGTCCAAGCATTCTATACTTCCATAACCCAAAGTCACCCTTTCCATAAAATTTCTCAACTTCGAACTTTCCTGAAGTTACCTCCATTCTGATCCTTTAACAATGTCTAATTGATAACCTGCAGAATAATCAACTGTGAAACTTGGGATCGTGAATGTAAACCTTGAAGAAGTGAATATTAATGATGTCTGATGAGTTATTTCAATGCTTTTGAAATTTTTAGCGCCGATTCTGATTTTTTCTTGAATATGAAGTTAACTCCTTCTTATGTTGTTTTGCGAGGAATCGATACTTGCTCAAGTTTCTGGATTTCTTCTCAATTCTCCGAGTATAGAAGATGCTTTCCCGAGATCGTATTCAATATGGTAACTCTCTTCTCTCTTCTTCTTGAATCCTTGATTATCTGAGCTTATCGTCCTTTAGATCTTCTCCAACATTAAAACCAAAATCTCCTTTAAGAATCTTCGATCAGCTGAACCTGCCTCTGATACCACTTGTAGATGCAGCTCAAATGTGATCAAAGATTCAATCGTTTGATTTTTAGCGAGCTTCAATTTGTTTCTTGCAGAGAAGGGTATTAGCGATTGAAAGACAAAGAGAACTATAGAGTTCCTCACATAAACTGTGAGTACCTCTCTCTTGGGAATTAGAATCCGGAATCCACTAACTCACTATATGTTTGTTACAGGTTTCTATCTTATATCACAATAATGGCGTCAACTCTCTGTATCTATGATGAAGATGAAACTAGACTATTTATAGTCTTGCTTCTGATACAACAAGAAGTGGGCTTCTAAAGCCTCGGCCCATAAACCGAAAACTAATGTGGCGTTATAAGCCTGAGTCTACAAGCTACTCAATAGATAAGTGGGCTTTGGTTTCGGCCCATATACCAAAATGAGACACAAACTCGACGTGGCTATATAGCTAAAACAATTAAGACGTAAGGCAAGGAAATATATATATTTTATTACCACTTTGCTGGTGAAGCGTGGGAGTTTGATCCAAGTGTTCTTGATACCTTCAACAATGGTGGATGGATTGCATCTAGTTTGAAACCCTAACGTGAAAATAATAAAATTGTAGAAATTAGGCGAAATACAACTATGAAACTGGACTAATTGCTCTTATCCCGTGCTCTTCTCACACCACATGTTTTTTCTCTTTGATGGTTTGCTTTGGATTATATTTCCAACCTAGGTTTGCCTTTAGCCACACATGGTTCTTTATTTTATATATATATAAATCTTACTATGATAACTTGGATAATTTGGTTCAACGAAAGCATATGAACACCTGAAGCTTCGGACTAGTAATAGACGGTGTTTTTATCGGTTTTAACCCTTGTTTTCCATGGTTTTATTGAGTCAAAGTATATGTTTTAGAGTCTTTTAGTCTATTTTAGAGTCTTTTCAGGTCATAGGTCACATTTGGAGAAGATGGGCTGATTGGAGTGAAAGCGAGCATATGGAGATGCAGAAACGTCAGAAGTTTGGATTCATTGCAAGACTTTCTACCGTTGGATCGAGCTGAAATTTGCACACAAGATAGCCACGTGATTAGCTTTCATATAGAGGTGGTTTAAGGGCAATCAAACCAGCGGTTAGGAAGATATGATGATTTTACCGAAGACATGTCATTCAGACACCACCAACAATAGCGCTCGATTGTTTGATCGACCAACTAAGACATTGATCAACCACTCTACCCCTTGATCGATTGATCAACCCTCTGATCGATCGATCAAGCTGTGTTTCCCGAGAAAATCCTTAAATTTCCATATTTCACCTTGTTTAACTTATTTTGTACCAGAACGATTTTCCCTTATAAAAACTAGGTCTAGCCATGTTTTAGAAGGGCAATCATATCATTATTTTCAGCAGCCACTCTTGTAACCTTTGAGGGAGAAGATCTCTATCCTCCACAACACCATTGGAGAAGATTTCTGAATCCTATTACTATTTTATTCAGTTTATTATTGTGTTTCTATTCTTCTTCTTTGTTTGCTTATTGTCTATCATGTCAGAGTAGTTTACGAATCAAGTTTAAGGATTTCTAGGGATTTAGGGATTCAATGAATTAGGAACAAATAGGGCTCAATGTTATGTGTTCTCCATCTAATACTGAGTTTAATGCTTAGGTTAGACTGGACACCTAGTCTATGATCTTAGGTTGTTTAACTTTCGAAAATCTTGTTAGATGTCTGAATTAGCTTAGATGAGCAACTAGTCCTTAACCAACGATAGTTGATGTTAACGCTCGTTGTGGACATATTAAACCCAATCGATAATGCATGTTTAAAGTTTGTTTAGTTTTCCATCGTTCATAGTTTGTTTAGTTTCAATTGTTATTTGATTTGTCTTAGCTTAAGTTCACTCTAAAGATTGATAGTGTAACCATTGGTCCTCGTGGATTCGATCCTTAAGTGATACATCGATACGATACACACGAAATGTTAAATTGGTATAATTAACCTTGTATCAATTTTGGCACCGTTACTGGGGACCAATATCGTTTCCTTTTTATTTAAGATCGAACTTTAGTCTAAGATTGTCTTTACTAACATTTTTATTTTTATTTTCTTCTTTGAATCAGGAGTAGCTAACATGAAAGCAAAAAATTGACCATAAGATATAAGCCTAGACAAATCGGGTGGTTATTGGATAACTGTTTATACAATGATCAGTCATGTAATGACTACTTACATCATGAGAAGATGCGTGAAAGATGTTTCCAAGATCGAACTTGTAAGAAGGAATCTTCTGATCAGAATGAGATTATGGCTATGTTGGAGCAGATTCAGGAAATCAATAGCAATTTACCTTGCAGATGAATGCAAAAATCGATAGGGTGTACAATGATATGAAAAGTGAGTATGAAGCGTTGTGTACACTTCTTGAGAAGACAAAGACCAAGACTGCTCAGGATGCTGAAGTAACATCCACCATTGATTACAACATAGAAGTTGATGAGATTACCAATCTGGTGTTTAGCGATGGATCAGAGTATGAGAATTGGATTGCTAGTGTTCTTATGCATAAACAAACATATGACCAACTAGAAGGTACATGTGATTCAACCCTTGAAATTAGTGATTTTTAGGAAATTCCATTACCTTGCACCGAAAAGGTAGTCTCTCACAATCCCCTACTCATTGATGGATGCTTGGAATTATCATGTAAATCTCAGGATAAAGTAGACTACTCTTTAGTAAATTCGACTAATCTTGAGATTGACTTCATATTTCCATCTAATGCATTTGATCCTCCAAGTGGTTCGAATATCAAGGAACATCTTAGGAAATACTTTATCATTATAGTAACTTGCTTTGATGAACATCTGCATCTGCAATTATGGGTAATCGCCTTTCTTCTTGGGTATGTTGTCTATTGTGAAAACAGGAGGAGGACCAAAGGTGCATTGGCTCAACCTTTTGATTCTCATGATTAACATCTGAGACCGAAGTCAAGCTAATGACTTTAAACAAGCGCTAAGTGGGAGGCAACCCACTAGTAGGTAGTTTTCACTTTCTGCATTTTTCATTTTATGTTTTTCTTGTTTATGTTTTTGTTTGTTTCAGGTAAGAGTAATCAGGTCGAGACACTGTGATCGATTAATCAACGCTGGGATCTATCGATCCTCGACTACGAGGAAGTGCATGCTCGATCTCATGATCGACTATTGAGAGAATGATCGGTCGATCGTGTCTTCACAAAGCATGTGCTCGACTCAACGATCGACCTCCACAGGAGTGATCAATTGATTGTTGACAAGAGAGTCATGGAAGATACTCGTTGATCAATCGATTCATCCCATGATCGATCGATCATCGAGACAGGTAAGTCTTCTGATTTTGAAAACCGGATTTGAGTGTTGTTTGGGAGAAAAACTTGAGATTTTCAATCTTTTATATCTCCCTAGTTTGTAATCGGATTTGAGTGATTTTTGAGCCTAACCCATTTGGATTTTCATCCTCTTTCTGACTAGCTAACTTTCCTCTTCGTTCTGCAAAGGCATTTTTCTCTATCATCCTATTTATTTTCGGCAAAATTTTGGGAATTTGGGTTTTATGAAATTCGAGTTTTTCATGATTGATTATGTAAAATTCTTGTGTTTTCACTCTTATATAATTATTTTGAGTTTCCTTTACCCAATTTTAGATAGATTTTATTCAATTTTGATGTTTAGGTTGAAAGAGAATTTTAGAAAAATTTGAGAATTTAAGATTGGAATTGAGACGATGTTTGATTGATTGATGTATTGCTAGATGTTTGTATGTGTTGATTATTGAATTTAACAATTGATTTCAAAGTAATATCATTACAGTTTAAGATTTTGGTTTTCTCATGCCTTTTGGAGAAACTGAAATCTTTGTTTTTCTTTTGTTGTCGATTTAAAAGTTGTTCGAGTAGGTGTCCGAGCACTTTTGTCCGACCACAATCAACTTTTGCGCCTGACCTTTAGATCGACCTCATCACTGATGATCGTTTGATCTAACTCTCCAAGTACTTGAGATCGACCGATCCTCTTAGAGATCGATCGATCCAAGATGCTCAGGTTCGTTTCATTTCTCCATTGTCTCTCTTATTGTTCTTATGATACTTTTGGGTAAGTTGTACTTCTTTCAGATTTATTTTCACACTGAGATGGTGTGAAGTAAGTATGGGAGAGTACACTTGTGGTGACTAACACGTTTTGTTTCTTTTGTTTTCTTTTTGAGCCTTTTTGTTATTTTCTTGAGTCAATTTTTGAGTCAAAACCGTCGTAGGGAACTATGATTTTTTCAGGAATAGCCCTAATTTTAGGAACTTAAGTGACCATTGGTTCAAACTTGACAGAGATCTATGACTATTGGAAAACCTAGAGATTGTGCAACTTCTCAACATTACCCATATCCTCTCGGGTATTCGAAGAATCTCATGTCGACTTCACACTTAACTTGACTTAATCTTCTTGTCAAGGGGATTGGTATGCATCGGATCGGATTCCTCTCTTCAGTCCTGAAAGGATTATCTGTGTGAGTATGGTTCCCCTCTCTTAATTATTTTGAAGTGTTTGTGCTAAATGTGCCATCTCTGAAGTATTTATAAAACAAAGTTGGATGCAATGTTAGTAGACTGAGGAAAACTCCAATGATGCTACTCTTGCTTACATTCTTTGAGTTACTAAAGAACCAACCAAGAAAAAAAATACAATGATACCCTAGGTAAGTAGGGAGAAATTGGTTGGGCAACCAATAAAAAAATACAATGATAACCTAGGTAAGTAGGGAAAAACTGGTTGTGCAGCTGATAGAAAAAATAAAATGATACCTTAGGTAAGTAGGGAAACATCGTCTGCAAAGTGAATGAAATGAGAGGAAATGAACCATAGCAAAGATAGTCTTTGTGTCCAGGTTATAGCTGAAGAAGAATCCATATGTCTTTTGATCGATATTCCCTTGATGAGACCACACTTAGATACTTTAGGAAGTCGGTATGGTGCATTTGGATTTCTTGTTTGGATTGTGAAGTTTTCTTGGGACAGATGTAAAGTCTGAGGGAAGTACAAGGTGGTCTCGATTCTGTCAGGTATGTTTTTGTGTGGCTTACTAAAGAGACTATTTTTGTGGTGTTCTTAGGACAAAGGAGTTCCCACGTTGTCTAACCTCTTTTCAGTCTTTGCTTGCTTAAGAACAAGAAAGAAGCTAAGTATAGGGGATGGGGAAATGACTTCCCACGTTTTCAAACTTCTTTCTCATTCTTGGTCTTTATGTTTGCTTGAGGACAAGCAAAAGATTGAGTCTGGGGGAGTTGATAGACGGTGTTTTATTAGTTTTTAACCCTTGTTTCCATGGTTTTTGTTGAGTCAAAGTATACGTTTTAGAGTCTTTTTGTCTGTTTTAGAGTCTTTTCAGGTCATAGGTCACATTTGGAGAAGATGAGTTGATTGGAGTGAAAACGAGCATATGGAGATGCAGAATCATATAGAAGCGTCAGAAGTTTGGATTCATTGAAAGACTTTCCACCGTTGGATCAAGCTGAAATTTCTACACAAGATATCCACGTGATTTGCTTTCGTGTGGAGGTAGTTTAAGGGCAATCGGATCAGCGGTTAGGAAGATATGATGATTTTACCAAAGATATGTCATTCAGACGCCACTAGAAGTAGCACTCGATCGTTTCATCGACCAACCAAGACATTGATTGACCACTCTACCCCTTGATCGATCGATCAACCCTCTAATCGACCGATCAGGCTGTATTTCCCGAGAAAACCCAAATATTTCCATATTTCACCCGGTTTAACTTATTTTGTACCAGAACGATTTTTCCTTACAAAAACTAGGTCTAACCACGTTTTAGAAGGACAATCATATCATTATTTTCAGCAGCCACTCTTGTAACCTTTGAGGGAGATGATCTCTATCCTCCATAACACCATTATAGAAGATTTTTGAACCGTTTTTTTATTTAATGTAGTTTATTATTATGTTTCTATTCTTCTTCTTCTTCTTTGTTTGCTTATTTTCTATCATGTCTATCAATCAGGTTTAGGGATTTCTAGGGATTTAGGGATTCAATGAATTAGGAACAAATAGGGCTCGATGTTATGTGTTCTCCATCTAAGATTGAGTTTAATGCTTAGGTTAGACTGGCCACCTAGTCTATGATCTTAGGTTGTTTAACTCTCCAATAGCTTGTTAGATGCATGAACTAGCTCAGATGAGCAACTAGTTCTTAACCAACGATAGTTGATGTTAAGGCTAGTTATGAATATATTAGACTCAATCAATAATTCATGTTTACATCTCTAGGACCAACGACAGTTAGGAGCACCAGAATGATAAACAAAGTAGTAGGCACCACGACAGTGGGTTTGCTAGAATTCTATGTTTAAGTCGAGAATTGGTTTAAAGCATGCCTTGAATAGTTTCCTTATTTCAGTTCCCTGCTTCCTGATGAATTCCTGATGCATGATGCCTTTATTTATTAGTTTTCCATTGTTCATAGTTTGTTTAGTTTCCATTGTTATTTGATTTGTCTTAGCTTAAGTTCACTCTAAACACTGATAGTGTAACCATTGGTCCTCGTAGATTCGATCCTTAAGTGCTACATGGATACGATACGCATGAGAGGTTAAATTGGTATAATTAACCTAGTATCAACTAGCTATACACTTTATTTTCGAACTGGTTCAACCGATCCATATGTCTAGGGGTGATATGCTAAAGGATCCGACAAATGCAATGTGAATGTTTCTTACTACTCCCTCTGTTTTTTATTAGTTGAAGTTTTAGGATTTTCACACATATTAGATGAAAAATGGTCAGTGGAATCTAATTTTTGTATTGTAGTGACTATAAAGAACTGAAATTGAATGTTACAGACTGTAATTAATATTTTCTTTTTAGGGTTTACGTACTGTTTTCTAATCATTAGTTTTACAAATTGTTAGATTACAAAATCAGGGTTTTTGTTTCTTTTTTGCTTTGTTAATTTTTTTTTTCTTAAGATTGAAAGGTTGATTTAATTATCCGGGAAAGAGCTATGATTGGAAGAACATTGACAGATGGATGAAACATTATCTTGAAAAGATAAGTTTGTGATTCTTTGGTATTGTGACCAAATCAATGTAAGAATGGGAAGTTATGGAGCCTGTAAAATGGACCACACAAAAGGATTGATGGACCAATTGAATATTGCGGTTGAGCCTCGACTCTTGACTTGGTATGCTGCTATTTTATTTTGTCAACAAACTGTTTCTATTAGATTACGAGCTCTGTTTCACAGCATATAAGAAACACAATACCTAGCATATCCAAAAATATATATAGCATATCCAAAAATAACATAAAACATAAAATACACACATCTAGGTGGAAGAATCTTAGGCACGTTGGAGTTTTTCTTCTAAAACGTTTTTTAATGAATATTTGGTGTGTTTTGGAAAAGAAACTGATATTTTATAGATAAGAAAAATTTGTCACTAATCTACTACTAAAATGTGATGGAATGTGTGACTATCTAATGTAGTCGCAATTTTTAGGTAGAATTAGGTGAAAATGGAAAAACCTTGTTCTAACTAACATTTTGCTACTGATGTGCAACTGATGTTTTGTCACCAAATAATCTGTCACACGTTAGTAGTAAATCTCCTACTAATGTGTGAATGAATCATTCTTAGATCAGTCGCACACACTACAAAAAGATAAACCTTTCTGATGGCAATTCCGACCAGTAAAGTACTGTCAGAAACATTCCGAAGGAAAACTGACCACATTTCACCAGAAAAACAAAACGGTCGGAAAATGTCAGAAACTGTCGGAAATTACCTACGACAGCAATTGATGAGAAGAAGAGTAGGGTTCCGTGGTTGAAGGAGGGCGATAGGAATACGAATTTCTTCAACACAGCCGCGAAAAATCATAGAGCACAAAACCGTATGAGAAAGCTAATTGATGAGTGATTACCTCTATTTTACAGGTTTTGAGCTCACTAACATGCCTACTTTTAGAGTTTTTGTCTTTTTTTTGTCATTTTCAGGTGAAAAATGTAGCAACCTGGATTATTGGCATTGGAGCATCGTTTGGATGGTTTTGGAGCGTTACTTGAAGTTTCACGGAAAGGCCTATGATCGATCGATCAACACACTGATCGATCGATCAAATCTTCTAATCAGAACAACGCTCGACCTCACGATCGACCTGACGTGTTGAGATCGATCACACAAGTCCATGATCAATCGAACAACATCTTGATCGATCGATCAACGAGCATCCAAAGCAAATACCTAATTTTCCTTTTTTGCACCTCGATCTGAGGATATATAAATACTTCTATTTTCTGTTTCTTTTACACATTGTTCATTACTCACAGAGAACTTTGAGAGCTATTCAGTAAGCTAGAGAGAGAGAGAATTCAACATTGAGAAGAATCTCTGAACTCCCTTTTTATAGTTTTATGTAATTTCAGTTTATTTTCATTATGTCTTTTGTTTCAATCAAAATCATGTCTGAGTAGTTAACAAACCAGGTTTAGGGTTTCTAGGGATTTAGGAATCAATGATTAGGGACAAAAAAAATTGAATCTAATAAGAGTATTCTCCATCTAATTCTTGTGCTTAATGCTTAGAGTAGCTTGATCAACTAATCTATGAACCTAGGTTGTTAGCACTCCAAAAGCTTACTAGGAATCTGAACTAGATTAGATGAGCAATCAATCCTAGACCACGATAGCTGATGTTTAGGTTGATTGTGGATAGTTGAACCTACTTGATTAATGTCTATACGTATTTTGGAACCAACGAGAGTTAGTACTTCTAGATTATCGAGTAGAGTCTCAAGTGCTACGAGAGTAGGCTTGTTATAACTTTCTATCCAAGTCGAGAATTGAGCTTAACATTATTCTGAATAGTTTCCCTAGTTAGATTCCTACTTCCTGATGAATACCCTATGCGTAGTGTTTTTTATTATATAGTTTACATCGTTTAAGTTGCTAGTTAATCACCAAAATCTGATTAGTATAGCTTGAGAAATACATTCGACAATCAATAGCGCAATACTTGATTCTTCGTGGATACGATCCTTAAGTACTACTACTTCATTGTTATGAACTTGCAGTAGATTGCTTTAGGTTAAAACCTGATCCGCATCAAGTTTTTGGCCCCGTTGGCGAGGAATCATTTAGTTGCCTTTTGATTAAGATTTGCTTCCAAGTCTATAGTCTTTTACTTACGTTTTGTTTTGTGTTTTGTTTTTTGTTTTTGTTTCAGGTTTATGCACTGAAGGAGTCAACGTTCAGACAATCTACTTGGTTTGAATAACGAAGAACTTGCTAGAGTTGAAAGAGAAAATCGCAAAGCTAGAGCAATGAGTCAGGAAAACCAGCAGGATCCTTAAGACCATGAGACTCGGCCAGCTATTCCGAGAGATCAGGATGTTCAACAAACGGTTGAACAATTGCAGAGAGATTTGGCAATGCTCAGGAGGCAGCAAGAGCGGCCTCGACGACGAGCTATAGGTGATATGGATACACCTCACACATACTATCAGAATAGGCTTGCTATTCGACCTCCACCTATCCAGAGGCAAGACTATGAGATCAAGCCTTAGCTGATTGGATTAGTGAAGCAATATGTCTTCAACAGTCTCCCTAGAGAGAATCCTATGGATCACATCGAGAACTTTGAAGACATGTGCAGTACCACAAGTTCAAATGGAGTCCATGCGGAGTATGTGAAGTGTAAACTGTTTTACCATTCACTTTTTGATAAAGCTTCTAGATGGTTGTGATCTTTGCCTCCAGGTTCATTGACTACATGGGCTGAAGTTAGAGCTGCCTTCTTGGATCAGTTCTATACTAAGTCAAGGACTACAACATTAAGAAGCAAGATTTCAACATTTCAGTAACGTTATGGTGAGTCTTTGCATGAAGCTTGGGAGAGATTCAAAGAGTACTAACGAGACTCCCCCATCATGGCTATTCGGATGAGCAGCTGCTCAATACATTCTATGGAGGAATCGATTGGGAGTATAAGAACTCTTTGAATGCTGCTAGCAATGCATACTTCATGACAAACACTAGGGATGAAGTCTTCATCCTCATCAACAACTTGGCTGCAAGTTCATGGAACCTTTTCCACAATATGATCAAAGCAAGAAGGTTAATAGTGTGGAGATTCAGAGGATCGATGAGATTTTAGAGAAGCTCGACATGCTTATCAAGGGAAGTCGTGGAGAGAACCGAGGAGTGCATCGTGTGTGACTGTCTATCATTATTTTTCAGGAGCCACTCTTGTAATCTTTGAGGGAGAAGATCTCTATCTTCCACAACACCATTGGAGAAGATTTCTGAACTATATTTCTATTTAATTCAGTTTATTATTATGTTTCTATTCTTCTTCTTTGTTTGCTTCTTTTATATCATGTTTGAGTAGTTTACCAATCAGGTTTAGGGATTTCTAGGGATTTAGGGATTCAATGAATTAGGAACAAATAGGGTTAGATCTTGTGTGTTCTCCAGCTAAGACTGAGTTTAATGCCTAGGTTAGACTGGTCACCTATCTTAGGTTGTTTAACTCTCCAAAAGCTTGTTAGATGCCTGAACTAGCTTAGATGAGCAACTAGTCTTTAACCAATGACAGTTGATGTTAAGGCTAGTTGTGGACATATTAGACCCAATCAGTAATGCATGTTTACATCTCTAGGACCAACAATAGTTAAGAGCACGAGAATGATAAACAGAGTAGTAGGCACCACGACAATAGGTTTGCTAGCATTCTATGTTTAAGTCGAGAATTGGTTTAAAGCATGCCCTGAATAGTTTCCTGATTTTGATTCCCTGCTTCCTGTTGAATTCCTAATGTTTGATGCCTTAATTTATTAGTTTTACATCATTTATTGTTTTTTTAGTTTCCATCGTTATTTGATTTTTCTTACCTTAAGTTTACTCTAAAGATTGATAGTATAACAATTGGTCCTCGTGCATTCGATCCTTAGGTGCTACATCGATATGATACGCACGAGAGGATAAATTGGTATAATTAACCTTATATCATCACCCTATGTTTAGGTTATTTGTACTAATATGCTTGTTAGAATGCTAAATGCTCTAGAATCTTCTAGGCTTATTTTAGGAATTAAGATTGCTAGAGTATCGCCTGCCATTACACATCTCTTTTTTGCTAATGATAGCCTGTTTTATTGTGAGGAAAAGGAGAACGAAGTTGAGAAAATATCTAGAATTATTGATGCCTATTGTCTTGCCTCAGGGCAAAGAGTGAATTATGGCAAATCAAGCATCATTTTTGGAAAGAATATCGGTTAAAGCTGACGTTAGGAAACTATGAGAAAACTGGGTATTACCCAACAAGGTGGGAAGGAAAGTACTTGGGACTTCCTAAGCAATTTTGTGGTTCTAGAGTGGCAGCGTTTCACTATATTGCAGAGAGACTTGAGGAGAAGATTCATGGATGGCAAAACAAGTTCCTCTCTCAAGGTGGTAAGGAAGTGCTTATGAAGACGGTGGCGCCCTGCTCTTCCAACTTACACGATAAAGTGTTTCAAGCTCCCGAAAAGAGTTTGTCAGAAAATTTTCTCTTCCATGGCTAACTTTTAGAGGAAAACTCCGACAGAGTCTAATGGAATTCATTGGAGAGCTTGGGATAAGCTCATCAAACCAAAAGAGAAGGGAGGTTTTGGTTTCAAAGATCTTGAAGCTTTTAATATATTCTTGGTAGGCAAACAAATATGGAGAATCGCAGCCAACCCATAATCTTTGGTTGCCTGTGTTTTCAAGGGTCGATACTTCTCTAACTCCAATATTCAACATGCCCCACTCAGATCACGCCTTTCTTAAGCATGGAGGAGTATATTGAAAGAGACAAATCAAGCAATACAAATGATTGTTCAAACTGAGTTTTACGTTTTATTAGAAATATGTTTTTCTACAAAAGACTGGTTTCTTATGGATCTATCAATCTAGATAAAGCCAAACAAAACTACTCTAAATCGATAACCTAACACCTCAAATAACAAGCTCTAGAAACTTAATCTCTAAATTCCTAAACCTAGTTTTACACTTGAGATTCCTTTTATAGATTAAAGGCTCGATGAATATCCTCCTATAAAAACACAATCTCCAGAAAATCTTATCAACAAACTTTGATAAGATTTATACTTTGTTATTTGAATTCAAACTCTAAATCTCTTGAATCTTCTTTTCAATTAAATCCCTCACGTAATATCTTCAATCGATCACGTGCTCCATTTCGCAACTTCAGTCTCCCCCTTTTTGACTCAAAGTGATGCCTAAGCTTCAGTTCTTGTTCTCAACAGACATGAAAGCCACAAGAGCAGATAATAGCAAAACATTTGTTAAGATCACTAAACATCCTGAGGAAACTGTCTGAATTTGAAATTGACGATCTTATCACGAGAAAATACTAAACAAAGTACTGATAACAAAAACAGACGACTGAACAGAAACAAACGATTGTCTGAGCATAAAGAAAATGCCACAGATTGGCCAAAAGAAGAGCATACAATGCTCAGTCTTCTCCCCCTCAATACTAGCAGCCTCTTACTCAGAGAGTTCTATTGGATCATCCTCCTCAGGTTCCTGTTCCTTATCTCCCCCTGCTTGGCATCACATTAGTCAAAACCACTGAAGTCAACAATTCAACATTTTTTTGAAGGAATCGAGAACTTACCTTTGAGTGCTTGTTTCACGAGATGCATCATCTCAGTTGACAGCACGAGCAGAGTCTCCAACAGCTCTCTATTAGTGTATGTAGGTTCAGCTAGCTTGACCTTGGCTTTTCCCTTGTACCGACCAACCACAGATTTAGTAGCCTTGTGTGTTGCGTTAGGCGGAACCATTCTATGGCTTGCCAACAACCGCGTAAGCATAGATGGATATGGGAGGAAGAGCTTTGATTTTTTGTCCCTGGTTGAGGCGACAATTTTCTTGATTTGGCTGAACACAACCTTGCCAAGATTCATTGGAATTTCCACACCTATCTTATATGCTACTTGAATACAGATGACACTCACATAACCCTCATTGGAGGTTGACAGCTAGTTGGTACAGCAAAAGGTGTGCAACTGAGAATACAGGTCTGTCATATGTGCTCATTTGACCTGAGCAAGATTCTTGCGTGACCCGCCTATCACAGTTATAGTGATATCCTCTGACAACAACCCATCCAGCTTCTGAGGATTGGACCTGTCTAATACATCAAGAGCTCCAACGACTCGATTGATCGTTGTGTCTGAGATTTCGTACTCAAACCCTCGCAAGAAGACAGACCAAGACTCGCTCTCCTGATCACGATAAGGCATATTCGCCCACAACTCACACAAGACGTCAGAATCATAGTCAGTAATAATATCAAGAGAGTTAAACAACCCAGCATCCTTTAACAGTTGAACTAAATCTGATTCATGATCTTCAAAAGCATAAGCATGTTCCACTATGAACCTATCATTAGCCGATGAATACAAGTTATACCTTCGAGACGCTTCAGAAGATGAAAAGACTGACCCGTCAAAACTTTCAATCGGTCCAACCTGACTCGAGCACTCAGGCTTGACAACCCTGCGAGTTTTTCGACTCTCTATTGTGGACATGGCAGCAATTGGTCGTTTACGACTTCGAGTTGATTGTGTCTTTTCAACTCTCCGATTCTTTGAGACCCTGATGACTTCGATCTCATCATCACCGGACGGGTTAACATGCACAGGAAACGGAATAGACGAGAGCGGTGTTATGTCTTCCTTGATTTATGTGAAATCACCAGGAACCGGTGACTTGATCTGTTCTGGTGTCGACGAGCGTCGAAATTCTGGCGGTGGAGACATCAGCGTCTGCATCTGTAGCGGCGCCGGAGATTCAGTCAGAGACGAAGAATTAGCCGTTGCAGAGGCGAAGGATTTACCCAATCGGAGAATCAGCGGTCGATACAGAACAATTGACCGCTCCTTGTTGTTGACATACTCGATGATCGTTGATAGATCGTAACCCTGGATAGATCGATCGTTCACCATATTCTTTCTTTCTGTTTCTAGGGTTTTTTTCTTTTTTAAGAGAGTTAAGTCTCTGTGTTGAATTAGATGCGCTAATGAAGAAACGTTGGTGAAGATTGACCCTATTTATCCTTGTTCTTTGACCGTCATTGACTCTCTTGGGCATGTAAACATAAAACAGAACACTTTCTCCGCCTAATTCTCGGGGAATTAGCGATTCAGTTCACACGCAATAAATCCTTTTTAATTAAGCAAGTTTTTGTTACACACTAACTTCTTATCAAAATGAACAAGCTTGTGATTGCCCCAGATTAATCCCGACCATGTGAACATTTGGTGCAGCAATTCGATTTCAGATAATGTTTCATTTAGTAGCTCGTTTAGAGAACAAGAAAACCATACCTTGACTTATTCCACTCATGGCCTTGTTTTCTATGAGAGCCAACAGAACCCTACTCATGAGACGTACGATCAAGGTTAAGAGTCAGAGGCTAGTCTTTCACACTAGCATGCCTTCATCATTCACAGTTCAAGAGTGTGAGGACATCAAACGGATTGGACAGCTGGAATTTCCTTTGGAGAGATATCGTGAGTGGCGGGTTCCCCTTTTTTTATATACAGATCAAAGACATCACTTGACTTCTCAATCAATGACCCGATTGCCACACCACTCACTTCCACGAATCAAAGATATCACTTGACTTCTCAATCAATAATTCGAATATCATATTGACATATTAAACATTGTGTAATGAGTATCACTTGACTCCTCAACTCATCGACACTTCCTCCCCTCAGCTCTTTGACCTCCCTTTCCTAACATTCGATGAGAACAACTATGTACTTGTCAATGACGTCATGATAGGCAGCTCTTTTCCTTTAAGTCGATCAACCTTGATATCTGTCTGCTTTGTTCAGGTGTCTGCTACCTATACATCAGAATCAAGTCCTACACATCTCACACACAATTTCAGCATTCACAAATCCCAATTGAAGTTTGTAGTTCAACAAATCGAATAACTAATAAGGGTTTTGTAAATAAGTCAGCCAGTTGATAATCAGTGTTCACATGGTAAACGTGTGTGAGCCTCGACAAGTCATTGACTCTCTATACATCAGAATGACTTGTCACATAGATGTATAAATGAGAAGGAATCTGTTGATTATGTACTCTTCCATTGCCCCGATGCCATATTAATTTGGGCTACCGCTCCACTTCCTCAACCAATCAACGGTATTTTAGAGCATTCCATATTTTCAAATCTTTATTGGTTCATGAATGAAGCTAAAGATTGACCTGAAAGTGCTTATAATAAGAATCTAACCCCTTGGTCATTATGGAGAATCTGGAAATCTAGAAATGCAGGAGATCGATTATGAAGCAGATTGGATTGTGAGGAAGGAAATGAAAGATGAGGAAGAGCGTCGAAAGAGAACAGAGACCATGACAACACCAAAGCCAGACCTGGCGATATCTACTGAGAAAAAATGGCAATCACCTCCCTTGGGTTGGCTCAAATGCAATGTTGATAGATCTTGGACCCATGGTAATAATCAATGTGGTGTTGGTTGGATATTGAGGATTGTTCTGGGGAAGTTAAATGGCTGGGATGAAGAGCTCTTAGACTCCTCGATTCATGTCGGGAGACCGAAGCTAAAGCAATTTGATATGCCGTTGTTTGTGTTTTGAGGTTGGGTTATGAGCAGATAATTTTTGAAAGTGATTCCATGGAGATTATACAAGCCATCTCACACAGGAATCTTTGGCCCAGCTTATCCCCATGGACTAATGACATTGAGAACTTGTGTGTTAATCCTGATGATGTTCTATTTCATCACAATGGTAGGACGACAAATGTAGTGGCAGATCAAATAGCTCGTGAATCTCTCTCCTTTGAGAGTTATGATCCTATGCTTTATTCAATTGTGCCAAAGTGGTTAGAAACTCTTGTTTTACATAAGCTGAAAAAAAGTAAGTGAAAAAATGTTATGCTGACATCTGAGTTTTACATAAGCTTAAAAAAAAAAGAGATAGATGGCTTGAGAAGCCTCAAAAACCTCATTTTATTAGATAGATTATAATTTTTTGTATACTAGTCGGACTTGAAAAATTAATAAGACACACAAGTGATGTTTCTTCTTTGAATTTATTTATTTATTATTATTTTTTTTTGTCAACAATTGGATCGACAAGGTCCGATCCATAGCCTAGCCCACACCCTTAAATCCTTTTTTATTCTACTAATGTAGTGGGGAGGAATCGAACCCCGGTGTCCTGAGTCATTAACTGGATCATCCTAACCACCAGACTAAGAGTAACTCGGCAATTTATTTTAAATATCTGATTTCGCATTTCATTAGATATAAGATTGTAGTGAATTTATTGTATTTGAAAATTTACGGACTGTGATTAAGATCATGTTATTTCATATCTTGATCATTCACCATTGAAAAAGAAACGCATTTGGTGTATATATAATATGCAATATATTTTCAACAAAAAAAATGCAATATATTAAGTCAGTTATTGCTGAAAAAAAAAGAAAAAAAACAATCAAGTCAAAGAAAAATATTTGCTTAACCTAAACTTGTACACATGTTCGTAACGGTTCAAGAGGCTGTCCACTTAATGAAACTTAAGAAATGACGTAATTGTTGGATATTGTTGAAACTAAATCTCGAGAAGGCTTATGACCATGTCAGATGAAATTTTCTTGAAGATGCTTTTTATGCAGCTAATTTTCCAAGATCTTGGGTCCAATAGATTATGATTTGTGTTGCAGGTCCATCTATGCTTTTAGTTTGGAACAGGGAGTTGTCATATGCTTTCAAACTGCTATGAGGGCTTCGGTAGGAGGATCCGATTTCACATTACTTATGTTGTGTTATGTATGGAACATCTTTGTCACTTGATAGATAATTCAATCGCATTGAAGGAATGAAAACAAGTCCGACTATCTCATGGTAGACCACCATTATCACATATTTGTTTTGCATATGACTTGACTCTCTTCGCAGAGGAGTCAGAGCAACAAGTTCAAGTTATTCGTAAGGTTCTTGGATAATTTTGTACTGCTTCAGGGCAAAAAGTGAGTTTGGAGAAATCGAAGATCTTCTTATCTGATAATGTTAGCAGAGATTTATTTTATTAGATCAGCTCGTTAAGTTGTATTAAAGCAACTAAGGAGCCGGGAAATAAGACGCACAAGTGATGTTTCTTCTTTGAATTTATTTTAAATATCTGATTTCTCATTTCATTAGATGGAACATTGTAGTGAATTTATTGTATTTGACACTATTTCGAAATTGAAATTGAAAATTTACGGACTATGACTAAGATCATGTTTTTCATATCTTGATCATTCACCATTAAAAAAGAAACACATTTGGTGTATATATAATATGCAATATATTTTCAACAAAAAAATGCAATATATTAAGTCAGTTATTGCTGGAAAAAAAAAAAAAAACAATCAAGTCAAAGAAAGATATCTGCTTAACCTAAACTTGTACACATGTTCGTAATGGTTCAAGAGGCTTTCCACTTATTGAGGCTTAAGAAATAATGTAATTGTTGGATACTATTGAAACTAAATCTCGAGAAGGCTTATAACCGTGTCAGATGAAATTTTCTTGAAGATGATCTTTATGCAGCTAATTTTCCACGATCTTGGGTCCAATAGATTAGGACTTGTGTTGCAGATCCGTCTATGTTTTTAGTCTGGAACGGGGAGTTCTCGTAGGCTTTCAAACCTCTATGAGGGCTTCGGTAGGAGGATCCGATTTCACCTTTTTTATTTGTGTTATGTATGGAACATCTTTGTCACTTGATACATAATTCAGTTGCATTGAAGGAATGGAAACCAGTCCGACTATCTCGTGGTAGACCGCCATTATCACTTATTTGTTTCACATATGACTTGATTCTTTTTGCAGAGGCGTCAGAGCAACAAGTTCAAGTTATTCGTAAGGTTCTGGAAATTTTTGTACTACTTTAGGGAAAAAATTGAGTTTGGAGAAATTGAAGATCTTCTTATCTAATAATTTTAGCAGAGATTTATTTTAGGAGATCAACTCGTTAAGTTGTATTAAAGCAACTAAGGAGCCGGGAAAATATTTAGGTATGTCAGTGCTGCATAAAATTTTTAATAGGGATACTTTTAGTGAAGTCCTAGCTTAGGCTTCATCACGGCTAGCTAGGTGGAAGAGCCGATGTCTGAGTTTTGCTGGAAGACTTACACTTACAAAAGCAGTGTTGAAATCACTTCCTCTGCATGCGATGAGCACAATATGTTTACCAAAGGGGACTTTGAAAAAGCTTGATAAAATTTCTAGATCCTTCTTATAGGGGAGTAGTCCTGGTCAAAGAAAAAAACATCTAGTGTCTTGGGATCGAGTTTGTTTACCTTAAAGAGATGGGGGATTAGGTATACGTCATGTGGAGGAGATGGATCTCACCTTAATATCTAAGTTGGGATGGATTCAAGGGGGTTATACGTTATGCACTTGTATAATTCAAAGTAAATGCCAAGTGAAATATGTTTGTGATAGCTCGTGGTTAGCGATAAAGGACAACTAGTCGTCGACTTGGAAAAGCATTGTGCTGGGTCTTCGTGAGGTTGTGTTTTCGAATATCTGTTCGGTCCTTGGGGATGGTCAAAACATTAGACTATGGTTAGATAGATGACTACTTCCTCTCTTTCAGAAGACTCGTTGAGGTTATGTGCGTGTGAGCTTTGGGAGAATGTTTCGGGTTGGAAGCTGAATCTTATTGCTTCCTTTGTGGATCCAAATATTATTTTGAAGCTTAAGTCTATGTGATTGATAAGTTCACAGGGGCAAAGGATCAGATTTCTTGGATTGGTACATCAAACAGTTGCTTCTCAGTGAGCTCAGCGTACCGTTTACTCATTTCATGTTCGTCTTCTCGCCAAATGATGTCCCGTTTTTATGATAAGTTTTGGCATGTTCAAGCACCTTAAAAGGGTGAGAGTATTCTTATGGCTCGTCTCACATCAGAGCATTATAACTAATCTAGAGCGCTATAGACGGCATCTATCAGACTCGAGTGTATTCATGGTTTGTTATGATGGCGATGAATTTATTTTTGCATGTGTTAAAAGATTGTACAGCGGCTTTGGGTATCTGGAATCGCTTGGTTCCTCCACGCGAACATCATGTATTCTTTTTGGATTCAATTCTAGAATGGTTAATTACAAATTTACGTGATGATGCACTAGTAGCAGAAAGCCCATGGTCGACAATATTTGCAATGGGTATTTGGTGATGTTGGAAGTGGAGATCTGGTTTTGTGTTTGAGAATCCAAGTAAGCCTCGTGATAGATTCGTTTTCTTCGGGATGTCTACAAAGAGGTATCTCAGATATTCGATACATCTCGACACATTACTCATGGCTCTACGAGAAGAGAAAGACAAATCTCGTGGATCCAACAAAAAATAATGGTTTTGGCTCGTTTATCATCATCTTCTTTCTAAACAAAAGTAATGAAGGTATAAAGCTGCAAAATGGATTATGTGGCCTTGTGCCATGAAAGAGAAGATCACTATTTTCAATCTTTTGACTTAGCGTCCTTCATTACTACAGAGAAATGAGAAGTGGAATTGTATGCTACTATATGGTCGACGTTTTAGATGAGACAAAAATTATGGACTCATAACATGTACAGGCCGGCTGATCCTCTACAAACAATGACTCGGTTTGCTTCTATTTGATTTCATAGAAAAGAGAATATCTCTTAAAACTCCTAAAATCACCTAATGTTTACAATAAATCTCCTACAATCACCATATAATTTTTAAAACAAGTATCCTCAAATCTATTTAATCTCTCCAAATATGTCAAAATCTGAAGTCTATCAAATCTCTTAAAGTTTTACTTTTAATAAACCCTCTTAGACTACATGTAGCATTTACTCTAGTATTAGGTTATAAGTACACTAAAGGCAGACACACTGTACATCCAGGGATTGAGTCCCACCGCCTACATTATGTAGGAAATTGGCTAATGGACCGACCAGTTGTGGTTTAATATTGACAAAGAAAAACACCCTCTTAGAGTTTTAGACTATATTGCATATTCACCATTTAAAATAGAATGAACTAGGCTAATATACATAAAAGTTTTTGAAATTAAGTAACTACCCAATCGATTTTTTTTTAGTTCAGAAACTACCATTGGACCATTGCGCTATATAACATAAGTATCCTCAACCCATGATTAATGCAGAGACAAAAGTATATAATACTCTGTCTTCGATTGTTACCCTGTAGTATATATTTTATCATGATAACTCGTATATTGTTTGCTAACATATATAATACGTGTTAATATATTTATTATCTCCTGACATAGATATATTACCAGATAACACATATCTTATGTGGGTAAAGCATTTATTATCTACTAACTTTAATTTCGAATTCATTAATACATTTGTTATTTGCTAAATAATTTGTGTAGTTTGCGGTAATTATTTATTATTCATTAACTTATATAAATTACACGTATAAAACATTTAGTTTCTGTTAATTCATTTATTACCTAGGTAATATTTTTATTATCGGCTTACTTAAAATATAGTACATGTTAATAAATTTATTATTTTCTAACTCATATATAGTACCTGTTAAATCAATTATTACCTTCTAACTTATGTGTTGTACCCATTAAAGCGTATATACCGAAGTCTGTCAGCTCTACATTCAGAGTTTGAAACTGTTATTTGGGCGATGGAGTCTATGGTGGAGAGAGACATTACCGAAGTGGAGATATCAACAGATTGCGAATTGATTTTGAAGATTTTTGATCATCCAGACGAATGGCCGGCTTTCTTACCGTACTTGGAGGAGTTTGCTCGACTTCATTCTTTGTTCACTTCATTTTCTCTTTCTATGATTCCTAGACAAGTGAATCATAGAGATGATAATCTTGTCCGATGGGTTAGAAAATCAGCCCATGATCATTGTTGTAACATGAACCCGTTTTGAAGCTTATATTATAATATTATACCGTTGACCAAAAAAAAATGGGGTAACATAAATATTATCCACTACCTTATGTATTTTACCTGTTAAAGCGTACATTATTAGGATAACATAAACTTTACATATTTGTAACCTATATATATTACCCGTTAAGCCATATATTAGACGTTAATAAATTTATTTGGTAACATATTTATGATCTGGCAACAAAATGTTTATATTTGCCGAGTTACTCTTAGTCTGGTGGTTAGGATGATCCAACTAATGACTCAGGACACCGGGGTTCGTTTACTCCCCACTACACTAGTAGAATAAAAAGGAATTTTAGGGTGTGGGCTAGGCTATGGATCGGACCTTGTCAATCCAGTTGTTGACAAAAAAATAGTGTATATTTTGAATGAATTGTAAAATTTATTATTGAAATCTGAGTATCGATTGCAAAGAAATCGCCATTGGCGAATTATTATAGTCACCACCAATTCTCTTAGTCATTAGTGATACTGTAACACCCCAGTTTCAAAAAATATGATATGTGGTGGTGCATGCGGAGATGTTTAAAAGAATTGATTTGACCACCTATGTCACCAAAGTGCACTTATCTTTTCGGTCACTTGTTTAGAGAGAACTCCAAAGTTAAGTGTGCTAGAGCTGGAGTAGTCAAAGAATGGGTGACCTTCCAGGAAGTGATTTTTGGAATCGTGTGAGTGAGGACAAAACACGGAGAAAGATCATGTGGTGATTTGTGGGGTCGGTAAACAAGTCTTTAAAGCCTTCCGGACGTAGTGTACTGACTTGTCGACCAGTAAGGTGGGACCACGGGCCCAAAGAGAATGTGGGGCCCATTAAGGTGACGATCGGGCGTTACAGATACACAATTAAACAAAGCTAAGTATTATAAGAGTTGTTTCTTTCGGAGAATCTAGGTGTATTTGCAAAGGCAAAATCAAAAGGAGCAACTGAATATATAGAAGAAGAAGCAAAATAGCAAATATTCTAAGAATTTTAATTTTTCACCATTTTAAATCAAAATTGAAGATCAAACTAGGAAAAAAAATTGCAAATCGATGAAGATGATGAAGTTTATCTCTTAACGATGAAGAAGATAGGAAAAGGAGAGAGACGAAGGAAAACGAAGTATGAGAAAACGTGACAAAAAAATGGCAAAAAGGACATAAACATTATAATAGTAACTAGTGAATTATAGAATGTGTAGTTACTTAATTAAGATAAGTTTTGTATGAATCCACTACAATCACTCTTTAAATTAGAAATGATGCGTAGATGAATTTAAAATTTTCCTCAATTTTTGTGTCTTTCTTCAAGTCTCTCTCATTAACATAAGTTTTCTTTTTTCGTAAATTTTAAATTTTGAGCACAATTAATTAAAAAATTAAAGATGTAAATGGCTAGGAATTTATGCTATTCTCTTAAATACCTCAATACATATGTCATTTATTTAATTAACTTAGGGTTTTAGGCTATTTGTCAAATTCTCCCTTTAAAATACAAGTGATGCGGATGTCTTCAAGAGTTTTATGCATTCAGAGGAATGGTCTGATTATCAAACATATCAGGAAGACTTTTTCAGGTTGAAGTCACTCTTTCGTTCTCTTTCTCATCATGTAATTCTGTATCTAAACCATAAAGTTAATGTTCTTGTTCGTAATATTAGAGAGACAGTTTTTGGTTTAGTGTTGTAATTATGTATCTTTGGTTGCATTTCTAATATAATATCTATTTGACAAAAAAAATACAAGTGATCCATAGATGAATTTTAAACTTTAACCTCAACTTTTGTAAAAGTGCCCTTTATTAAATTTAAAAGGTACTCCATCATATAGACAGATATTTTTCTTCTCCAAAACCAAATTTTTTTCTACATTAAAAAATTTTTAATCAATAATAAAAGTTACTAAATATTATAACAATAGTATATAGTGCAGACAAAATAAAATAACATAACAATAGTGTATAGTCCAAAGATGCATGAAACAAAATAATATATATACTATACAAAATTTTCATTGTAGGCATATTTTTCTAACTAAGAAATTTTCATGAAAGAAAACATTATATATACTACCAGAAGTGGATATATTTTATTATGGGATCGAACTGTAAGGGCTGTAGTTTTAAATTTTTTGCTGTCAGATTTAAGTTTTGGTTTTTTGGCTATAGATTTTTTGTAATAACATTTTTTGTTATAGATTATTTTGCTGTAAAAGTTTATTTTTGTAAATTTCATAAATTTTGTCTTTAGATTTTTGCTTTTCCAAAACTAAAAATATTTCATAAACTAAAATTGATTTTCTAGAACAGTAAAATAGGTTGCCAATCAGACCTTAAATTATCTTTTATATATACAATAAGTCTGATGGTTCGTTGGTCTCAAGATTAAATAAATGTAAAATGGGAAGTTATGGAGCCGGTTAAATGGACCACATAGACCCACATACACAGTAATGGACCAAGTAAATAAATTACAAGTGTGTAGTTGAGCCTATACTCCTCTATATTGTTGTTAGGGTACACATTTGGGTTGCTTCCAGAGTTTTTGGTTTTATTGATTTAAAAGATTCATTCAATATTTGTTTTTGGGTTGGTATTAGTATATGCCTAACTCATTCCCAAAAGCTAGATCAAAAGAAGAGGATTGCTACATACTTATATAGCTTAAGAATTTTTTGACCTTTTCAATGTGGGACTTTTCACACTTTAACATACATCCCATCACGTTCAAGACATCTGAAGCATGAAATTTGTAGGACTAGATATTCACGGGTGGTCCACACTGGAGTTAGGCTAAGCTCTGATATCATATTAGTATGGGCCTAACTCAATCCCAAAGCTACTTCAATAGAAGAGGACACATAATTATATATTGCCCAATAATCTTTTAACCTTTCTAATGTTGGACTTTTGATACTTTAACAGTTATATCTGGTTTAAATATATATCGAATTTGGGTATAATGTCATGTGTGCTATAAATTATTTTCTTTGACATCAGTTTGAGAATCTTAATTTTCTAATTATGTAATGTAAGTCGAGGACAGGTGGACCAGTAATATAATGCTCACTTTACAAAATTTTAAGCACCAAAATTCGATCTCTCTCAATTACAAGTGGAAGAAAAAAAAAGATATTAGGGTGTGGAATTTGGCTATAGATCATGATCCAACTGCTGAGAAAAATTAAGTAATGTAACAAAAATACAATCGGACAATATTTTCTAGCTTTATTACACACACACACAAAAAAAACACACACACATAACCGAAACAGCAATTGAAAAGACTTCAAGATAAACTAAACAAACATCGTACATTATTACATAGTTCCCTTAACGAAATTTTTAGCTTTCAAACAATAGAACTTCACTTTTGATCTGGTCTGAAACATAATGTCTCAAACCTCCATTTTCTGAACTCCTTTCTCCAAGACAACAAGTTTTATAGTATCGAGTGATTCTACCAAATCATCACATAGTAAATGAGGGTCTGGAATCACTGTTGTGTCCACAGATAGATTAATTATAAGCTTGTTTGCATAGCTTACATAATGGATAAGAAGCACCTAGTTCAACAAGAAAAATAATCAATTGTTAGTTAATTTAATCAAAATTTTCATTGACTTTTTGTGAAAAGGGTTATTGTGCAAATAAATCTGACAACACTTCATTTTCTGGAATTTTACCCTTCATTTTGAAAAATGAAAATCAAACCACAGGATCAAAAGAATACACAAAATAATCCTTATGCCAAATTTTCACAAAAAAAATTTGATTTCAAAATTTTGATAGTTGTAACTAATGGTTATATTGTGTATTATTTTTAAATTCAAAGGATTAACTTAGACACTTTTAATTATAAAATAAAATTACAAAAGTATATTTAGATAATGTTTTTGCAAAAAACCTTAAAATTATAATTGATATACAATCAGGTATACTTACTTGTGGTCCACCTATTGCGCTCACTGCGACATAAGAAGCTGGATGTTCAAAAAACATTATGCTTTCATTTGGACCAATCACATTTGAAAATGACAATGTTGTATGACCGAATAACCTCTGCACAATACGTTCTACTACCTGTTACAAATATTTTTCTTTTATGTTTCCATAGAATACTTAAATATATAATTATAAGTAGTTGAAAATGATTTTATATATTACCTTTTCCCCGAATAATTTCAGCATGAATTTGCTGAGTCCATAGCAAAATAGTGCTTCCATAGAGTGTTTTTTAATATCCATAGTAGATTTGGCTCGTCGGATGTTGTAAAAAAACGATCACAAAGTAACACAAAGCAAAAGTAAAAGACACA
>OVBA01001881.1:0-38990 GCA_900406435.1 Lepidium aucheri
TAAAGATTTCTAAATCCATTAAAATCCACCTTCCAATAAACCCCTCTAAATGCAATTGATTCCTTGTGTTTACTATTTAAATACAATATTTATATTAGAAAAATACACAGTTTTTGATATTCGTTTACGAGAATATATAGAGACATATTACAAAAAAATTTTTGTATTGATACGTAATATTTCATTACAATAACACATATTTTGTCATAATATTATGATATTATTACGAATTTGTGATAATTTGTAAATAGTTGCAATATATGTGTCACAAATACATATTAGTAACAAAAACATCATAATATACTCGTGATGAATCAATTTAGTAATAATTTTATCATAAATTGTTACAGAATAGAGTCATAATGATTCATAATAAACAAAATTATAACAAAATTATATATAAAAACGTCACAAATTATTACTAATATTCATAGTCACAATACAATTGTCATAATAATTTTTTTTTCAGTGACATAACGAGCATCAATTTGGTAGTTAGATGGTGGAAAGAAACAAAGAAATGAAGCATATAACATAATATTCTTCTTCACCTAGCTAAATACAAAAACAATAGTTTTATTTTTGGAATTAGAAAACGAAAACAATAATTGATAATTGATAAAAACGAACATGCATGTTGAATGAAATGAGAAATGAATAAGCATTGACGAGAACAATATAAGATTCAACGAAAGCAGGCGAAAGAACGTGACAGTTGTCCAGCTTTATGTACAGTTACTGACGAAGCAACGTGATCTGTGGTTGTCCTTATATGGCCCATATGGCACGTGCAACAGATAAGCAGACCTTGATTTTTCCTTTCACATAGTTAATGATATAATAATTATTAACCGATAAAAGAACCTTTAATCATAGAGTTGTTAACGTCTTTTTGTTGTCCATAAAATAGAAAAGAGAGTGTAACGTATAATTTAAGATTTTAGTAGTTCAGAAACTTTAAGTGCGATGAAATAAACGTGATATGACAAAGAGGGACCATGAGACGTGTGTTCGCTTTCCTCACAAACATGCATATATACGTCCTTTATTTCGATTTGCAATGTTTGTAAAGGTCGATAGAGTGGGTTTGTCACTGTTAATACATAAACTAACAATAGAAAATAGAGATAATTGTGGACAATCACTACAAGAAAACATAGTCCAACTCAACACAAAACTTACGGTTTTTTTTCGTCGGTTATTAAAATCCACGGAAGGTGATAGAAATCGCCCTAAAATTTGAAAACCATAGGTTTTTGTCGGTTTGGAAAGTCGTCGGTTTCTATAGGGGGACAAAACTGACGGAAACCAAGGGAAGTCCATTTTCCATAGAATTCGGTTGGTTTCTAACCTATGGAAATCGACGAACATGATTAAAATAATATTAAAAAAAGCCATCAATATCTGTAGGTTTCAAAACCGTTGGAAACCTGCGGAATATAATTTCCGTAGGTTTCCATCGGTTTTAAAACTTACGGAAACCGATGACCAGCATTTAAAGTTAAAAAAAAATTTACGGTCGGTTTCCATAGGTTCCTAAACCGATGGAAACCAATGGAAATTATATTCCATAGATTTTCATCGGTTATGTAACCGACTGAATCCGAGGGGTAGCGTTTTTTAAAAAAAATAATTGCGGTCGGTTTCCGTAGGTTTCAAAACTGATGGAAACCTACGGAAACCGATGGGTAGCATTCAAAAAAAAAATTGATCGGTTTCCGTAGGTTTCTATCGGTTATGAAACCTACGGAAACCTACAGAAATGGTAGTTAGAACACGTTTTTTTGGACATATACTGTACATAACCGATTCTCTTGATTTCCGTTGGATTCCGTCGGATTTGTGGCCTATATAACATCACATTGAGTTTCTTTTCTTTGCATTATAACCTCTATTTTGAATCCAAATAAAAAAATGTCACACTCAAACTTTCGGGCTTGGTTGGATGGACTGCAAATAGATGAAACCACTGGAGAATTGACGGAAGAGTATGCAGAAGGATTGAAAAATTTTATGGAGTGTGCGGCTTATCAAAGCTTACCGCTAGAAACGGGTAAGATGTATTGCCCGTGTATTAAATGCCAGAATATAAAGTATATCAATGTTAAGAATGTCTGTAGTCATATTTACCGTAGGGGTATTTTTCCAACTTATAAAAATTGGTATTTTCATGGGGAAAATGACTCGAATCAAAACTTTGTGAGTGGAAGTGGAGGTGGTAATGAGGGTGTTAGTGACGATATAAGAAACATGGTAGATGAAGAAATAGATGTTAATGTGGGAACTAGCGATATAGGTGGTTTAGATGGTTCCAATGGAGACTCGGTAGGAAATAACGACAGTACAGTCCAAATGGTTAATGATGCATAGAGGGAGGATATTACGATATTCACTGAAGCTACGAATAGGGGTGAGGAACCAAATGCCGAAGCTCAAAATTTTTTTAGTATGTTAGATGCAGCGAAGAAGCCGTTGTATTTTGGTTGCAGCGAAGATTATTCATCATTGTCGACAGCTGCTGAACTTATGAATATGAAAACGGATTGTAATTTATCGGAGAGCACGATGGATAGGATCACTTCTTATACGCGGAAACTTTTGCCACCCGCTAACTCCCACGCTACAACGTATAACGATGTTCAGAAATTGGTAAGCGGGCTTAGATTACCATATGAGATGATTGATGTTTTCAAAGACAATTGTATGATCTTCTGGGGAAAGGATGTGAACGAGATCCGTTGTCGGTTTTGTAAGAAACCTCGATTCCAGGATAGACGTGGGAGGAAACGGGTTCCATACAAGAGGATGTGGTATTTGCCATTAGCTGAAAAGTTTAAGAGGTTATATCAGTCAGATCGCACCGCTGGACCAATGAGATGGCATGCGGAACACAATTCAGGCGGTCAAATTCTTCACCCGTCAGACGCAGTCGCATGGAGACATTTCTAATCAGTTTATCCTGATTTTGCAGCCGAATCAAGGAATGTATATCTAGGTCTTTCCACTAATGGATTTAATCCATTTGGGAAACACAGGAGACCGTATTCTGTTTGGCCGATGATTGTAACACCTTATAATCTGCCACCCGCATTGTGTATGAAACCAGAGTTCTTTTTTTATCTATTCTTGTACTTGGGCCAGATCATCCTCGTAGATCATTGGATGTATTTTTGCAACTGCTTATTGCAGAACTGCATGAGCAGTGGTAGAATGGCACTACTGCGTATGATGTTTCAACAGCGCAAAATTTCAAGATGAAAGTGGTTCTAATGTGGACTATCAGTAATTTTCCAGCTTATGGTATGCTATCTGGTTGGTCTACACACGGGAGATTAGCGTGTCCTATATGTCAAGATAACACTAAAGCATTCTAGCTTAAGCATAGAAGGAAGACATCATGGTTTGACTGTCATAGACGTTTTCTTCCTTTGGATCATTCATACAGGCATAGTAGATCGTTATTTACTAAAAACAAAAAAGTTTTGTATGGTCCACCGCAAGAACCAAATGGCAGAGAAATTTTGACGCAGTTTAGAGATTTCGATGTTGAGTCAACAACGAAATGAGGGGGAAATGGACATTGCCCAATCGGAGGTGTAGGGGAGTTTCATAACTGGCATAAAAAGAGTATATTCTCGGAATTGCCATATTGGAAAGATCAGCTCCTTCGTTATTGTTTAGATGTCATGCACATTGAGAAGAACTTTTTCGATAATTGTATCAACACAATTATGAACGTTAAAGGGAAAACAAAAGATAATCTCAAATCTAGGTTGGATTTACCAGATATATGCGACAGGAAGCCACTACATATACGTGGCAATAGTACTGTTGGGCCTGTTCTGATATTCAGATTAAGTAATGAAAAAGGTATGTCATTATATTCCTTATGATTTTGTTATTATCTTTTTTTATTTTTTTGTTCTATCTACATTTTAATTTTTGTAGGTTGCTTTTTTTAATTGGATAAAAGAAGAGGTAAATTTTCCAGATGGATATGCTTCAAACCTACGGAATTATGTTGATAGTAACGAGAGAAAATTTTGTAACATGAAAAGTCATGACTGTCATGTTGTAATGGAACGACTTTTCCCGTTTACGTTTGCCTACTTACTACCTAGAAATATACACGAAGTGCTTGCAGGTACAATCCTAATTTCCATATTTACAAATTGCAATTGTATATATCTGATATGGCTAATATACGCGTAATGTTGGAATTCATGCATTGGAGCATTTTTTCGTGATCTATGCTCACGTACTCTTACAGATGAAGGAATAAGAAATTTGAATGATAAGATTTCAATCATCTTATGCAATTTGGAGAAAATATTTCCTCCGTCTTTTTTTGACATAATGGAACACCTACCTATTCATTTCCCCCGTGAAGCTGGTAACTATATTACTTTGCTATTCTTCTATACTTAATTGTTAGTTGTATATGATAACAAAACTTGTGGTGTGTAAACCAGAGGTTAGTGGTCATATTCAATATCGTTGGATGTATCCATTTGAATGATATATGTTCAAGTTGAAAAAAAGTTAAAAACTTTAGCCGGGTTGAGGGTTTGATAGTTGCGCAATGCATAAATGAAGAAACATGCAATTTTGCTTCTTTATACTTTCCTGGAAATGTTCAGACAAATTTACGACGACCTTCCAGAAATGATGATGGCGGAGAAAAGCATAATTATCCAACGTATGTGCCACACATATTTGCACAAATTGGTCGGCTTAGTGGAAAACTAGTGAGAAGAACACTTACTCCAGAAGAGCTTAAAAATTTGCATATGTATATTGCAAACAATTGTCCAGATTTAGTGAAATTTGAGAGGTTAGTAGTATTTCCACTCACATATGCTTTCAATGAAGTTGTTAGTAATTTTTATTTTAAACATTTTTGTTCCAGAATTTACTTAGGCCAAGTGCGCGCTGCATACCCAACTTACAATGAAGAACAAATACAGAAGATAAAGGAGGACGAGTACACGGACTGGTTAAGATATTATGTATGTAATATTTTGTTTTGACAAAAGTTTGGAAATCAATGCATCTATTCAGGTAAAATTATTAACATTTCAAATTCAATACGTTAGGTCACACAAGCCACTGCCTTAGGAAAATCTTTTCCCAAATGGTTGGAGGATTTCGTCAATGGTCCTTTGCTAATCACCAAATCATTTCCAATGTACTTCACTCGGGGTATGGATTCAAGATTGCGAGGCCAGGCAAGAGAAGACCTACTAGTGACAACGGAATATCTTCTACTTTGAGCGATATGGTGTATTATGGTGTTTCTGAAAGAAATTCTGGAGGTCCATTACCTGGGGTTGCTAGACTTAAAGTGCATTGTCTTCTACTGTGATTGGTACAATCCATTTGTAGGAGTCGGGGTACGGGTGATGAATTTGGGGTTACTTCTATACATTCAAGAAGGAAATTACCTAAGTACGATATGTTCATCCTTGCATCACAGGCAGATCAAGTGACATACCTTTCATATCCATGGGTATTAGACGTTCTGATGGGTGGATTACTGTGACATCAACCCCGCCTAGGGGAAGGCTGTTTGATAATTTTTACCGTGATGCCATGCAACAAGCATCACTTGGAACCTTAGGGCCATTGGATATCTCACTTCAAGTTGATCTATGTGTCGATATAGCGTCACAAGCAATAGGGACGGTCCATGATCTCTCCGACAATGATGGTGAAGAATTTGGTGTGGACTCTTTAGGTAGTTCAAATGGCAAATCTTGTGATGAAGAGAACAATTTCTGATTACTAAATACGGTTTACTGCCAAATATATTTGTTATTTGCAGATATTTTCAATTTGCTATATTGTACGGTTTTCATATTTATGGACTTTTTCATGTCGAACATTATAATTTTTTTATAAAAAAAATTTAGATAGTTTACCAACAGTCGGACATTTTTAATTAATCATAAAACGTCGACATTTAATTACTACATATTGAACCGAAAGGGAAGTGCAACAGATAGAATTGAACTAACAGAAGCAAAGCATTTAGTCAGACATACAAACAACTAAGGAACTTAACACATGTCGCCAATATGCAGCAGAACGATAACGCAAAACAATGCTTGCAAACAGTACGAATGTCATCGTGATCAAATTGTCAGGCCGGTGTGTCCGCCAAAGTCCCCCACCTTAGCAATCCACGATACTTCTGGGTTGCCCATAGCTTGTATCTTGTCACATACTTGATATCCAATGTAGCTTGCCTCTTTATGTTGGGGACGTGTTCAAGAAATGATTCGAAAACAGGTTTACCCACGGCTTTGTTACCACTGATGCATAGAAATACAGCACACGCGAAACGAGCATACAATAGATGGGGTGCAGCATTGATTAGGTAATTAATACCTGTTAGTGAAGGACCCGTAGCTGCAAGGTTTCTTAAACCAAAAACGTACTGTACGGTTATGTTGCCAACATGAAGACAACGGGTTAGGAATGGTTTGTACACAGATCCTGGAGCACCGAGTTGCGGGATCAATATGAACTCATCAATGTCGACATGGCGAAGCACTTCTGCAGAGTATACCATGTTTTTGAAATCAGGACCAGCGAATAAAAAACCCCTTCACTCTCTAAACCCATGTTCACCAACATGACGAACAATGTCGGAAATTATATCTAGTGGAAGAAAACTCATAATGTTAGTAGTTTTTTGATATTACAACAAGGTAGAAAGCATCACTATTTATAGAGAAAAAAAACCATAGGAAGCCGTGGGTTATAAAACATACAGAAACCGACGGCATGCATAAACCATCGGTTTCTGTAGGTTTAGAAACCTACGGGAACCTACGGATCACGAGTAAGTAATGTGAACCGCGGAAATGACTTGTCATATCATAGGAGAAGTGTCGCAGTTGCTAAAGTCAGGAGTGTGTAATACTTTATCTGGTTATTTCAAGTCAGAAAAGTAAAGGCTGTGGGTTTCCGTAGGTCCGTCAACCAATGGAAACCGACCGCATGCTAAAGCGGTCGGCTCCCGTCGGATTACACAACCTACAGAAACCGATGGTATGTATAAACCATGGGTTTCTGTAGGTTTAAAACCTACGGAAACCAATGACTTTAGCATTCGGTCGGTTTCTGTAGGTTGTAGAACCTACGGAAACCCACGGCTTATTCTTTTCTGACTTGAAATGACCAGAAAAAGTATTAGATAATGGTCTTTGGCACTTCTGCCTTGATATGACGACTCAATTCTGCGGTTGAGATTACTTACTCATGCGCCGTATGTTTCTGTAGGTTTTTAAAACCTACGGAAACCAACTTTATGTATGCCATCGGGTTCCGTAGGTTTTGTAAGCCGATGGGATCCGACCGCTTAAGCATGCAGTCGCTTTCCATCGGTTTCTTCTACCTACGGAAGCCGATGGCATGTAATTACCATGGGTTGCCGTAAGTTTTAATACCTACGGAATTCGATGGCATGCAGTTACCGTGGGTTGCCGTAGGTTTTAACCGATGGAAACTTATGGCTTTCAAAGGCTATGTGTTTCCGTAGGCTATATAACCTACAAAAACCAACGGCTTCTACCTATAAATAAGTGAGTCATATTGTTAGATTGATACACAAATAAGAATAACAATGTCTTTCTTACCTTATGAAATAGTTCATGATATTGTTCGTCGTGTGGGAAAAGAAGGATTTCGAGAGTTAAAAGGTTTTATTGCCGCTGGTCGCACTTTACAAAAAATGGTTTGTTCACAAGAGGTGTTGCGCGATGTGAACATTACTGAGTACATCTTCAACACCCACCTTGGTGAACTGTCCTCACCATTCCGTCCGTTTCTTGAACGATGCAGAAATGCTGGGAATCTTACTGCTCAATATGTGATCGGGTTACGAATTCTTACAACAACTGGACCATCACAAGAAGGTATTAGTCTTCTATTAAATGCAACACCACATCTTCTCTATGCACGTTTTGTAGCTGCTGCATTTCTCTGCCTATGTGGTAACAAAGATGTGGGATTACCAGTTTTCGAATCATTTCTTCAGATGGTTCCAAATATTCATGAAGCAATCGGGATTGCATATAGAGTATGTGACCAGATACAAGATATGGCGATTCCGGGTAGTCATCTTTGTCGAGGGAGGATCAGCTTTACAGAGGAATCCATACCTGCATGTGGATTTAATCACCGAGGCAGACCTACTGTTTGCCACCAATGTTTTGGCCTGTCCGCCACTTGGATGATAATGAATCTTATTTAATTTATTTATATGTATTCATGTGTTGTTATTTTATGTCTTGTTAAAAAGTATGTTATGTTAAATAGACTAAGATAATGTTTTAATGTGGTATAATGTTCTCTAATGTGCCTTCGAATGTTTTATAATTTCAGTAGTGATATTAAAAACTCTAAGCGTAATAATTTATTTTCAGATACAATTTATTTACACTAACTATTTATATATATGATCGAGTTTAGTAATCTGCGTAACAAAATTTAACGGAAGAATAAATAACAAAAAATGTAAGTAATGTTCGATTAGTCACCATTACGTATTATAAAAATATACGGACAAAATTTATAGTTGTAATAACAACAATTAATTAAAATAAAAAAATAAAAAAAAGGTACCCATCGGTTTCCGTCGGGTTTAAAACGACCGAAACCAGAGGACAATTAGGGTTTTTGGTTGAACAGAACCGACTGAATTCGACGGGTTTTAATTAGACGCGAGGGGATTCGACGGAAACCAACGGCCCTTCACTTTATCTTCTCCGAAAAACACTTCTCCTCCTCCAATTTTCCGCCGCTCAAGGAGAGAAAAGGTCCCGAAATCTCGCCGGTGTCACTCATCCTCGTTGCCGACATTCACCATGTAAGTAACACCCCTTTTCCATGTGTGTTTAGCATTATATTGGTAGATTTCTAGGATTTGAGAATAAATTTGGAAAACCTCAAAATTAGATCCAATTTTTGGTTGTTAGAAACGGTTTAGGTTGTAGATTAAAGGTTATAGTTCTTGTGGCATAAGTTTATATTCGAAATCCGGCGAAATTCGTGGTGATTTTGAGTTATCCAAAAAGTTTTGTCCAAAAAAATTTTTTTTTATGAAGAACAAATTTTTTTTATGAAGAACATTTTTTTGTTTAAAGAACATTTTTTTTTTGAAGAACAAATTTTTTTTTTCGAAGAACATGTTTTTTTATGAATAACACGGTTTTTTAATGATGAACACGTTTATTTTTACAAATAAACACGTATTTTTTTACAACACGATTTTTTTAAAAAAACACGGTTTGTTTTTGGTTTAAAAAGCATATAAGTAGTTTTAGATTATTCTACAAATTTTGAATAATACTTAAGTTAATTTAAAAATAGAATTTTAATATATATTTTTAATAAAATATAAAATTAAAATATATTACATTTGGTAGTTTTATCATAAATTATATAAGTTCAATTTAACAAAAAATTTTAATATTGCGTTTAACCCAAACATTTTGTTTTTCAGGAACATTACTTACGATGGATTTCATCGATCTCGAGGTCGACGACCGTCTGATTCGGATAAGACTCCGATTCTGGATCCAACTCCACCACCCCACATCCCGGAGACGCAGCCCGGGCCTTCGTCCAAGACTCCGCCAAATAATATGACACTGGCTGAGATTATGGCTTTGCGTGGGCGGGAACATCTAAAGTTCGTAGATCCTACGATGAAGACTCCTGGTTCGACATGGTTAGTGTTTATAAATTTTACAATTATTTTAATTCATATTTTATATATATATTTTTTAATTTCACATTTTTTTTAAGGTTTCAGATCGAGGGTGAGATTGTTACGTTGGTGAAGCATATGATACAGGAGCAGCTCGATTTTGCATATCCAACATACAGCAAATTCTCGTTGCAGCTAAAGGAGCTGTGGTTCAAAACTTTTGCAGTATGTTCATATTTTATTATTCAATATTTATTTTAACATTAAATTTACTATTTATTAATTTTTTTGAAATTTCCAGCAACATTTCCACTGGGACGTCCAACACACGCTTCGGATTCGGAAGAAATTTGAGGACCAATGCAGTATCTCCTACAACAACCACGTGTACGGCTGGAAGACTGCATGGGAGAGAGATCCGAACACAAAACCGTTGGATGCCCGCTAGCCCGGGTCCCGGAGTTCGTAGAGTACTGGACTTCTCCAACGACTATGAAGATCTCCGAACGCAACAAGAAAAACAGGTGCGGTGGGCAAGATGTGACTGTCCTGGCTCCCGGTACTCACACCGCCGGATGCCACACATTTGAGCGTGTAGAACGAGATATGGTAAATTTAATTTTTATATATAATTTCTTGTCATTTTGTCATATAAATTTAACATTTATTTGCTTTTTCGTAGACTGTGAAGAACAGATGTGTACCGGATTGGCTAAGCCTTATGAAAGGCTGTCACACTGGGAAGAAATCTGGCAAGATCGAGAACCCCAAAGTACAGGAGGTGGTGGAGAGGGTTGAGCATAGGAAGGAAGAGCTCGAATCGCATGTGTCAGGATGGAGTCGGGCCATCAACTCCTCTATCTCAGGATAACATCAACCAGATCGTCATGGAAGTATTAATTTAATTCAATTTACATAATTTCCCCACCTTTAAAATATTTTATTTCAACTAATTTTTTTTTAAATTATTGTGAAGGAAACTCCTTGCAAAAAGGGACGCCGACTAGAACTTGGTAAGCTCGTGACAGCTGATGGCATGCTTGCAAATGTTGATCTCACACAGAAATTTGGTCTGAGCTAGCGCGAGCGGCAAGAGCTGGTCAACCTCAGGGTGACCCAAGACGATTTGACTAGGGAACTCCGAGAGACAAAGGAAAGGACGGCCAAGGCTGAAGAACACATAGCCATGCTTATGCGCTTATTCAATGCTCCAGCGAGTTTACCCAACAATAGCGAGACCCAAGATTCGGCGGGCTTTTAGATTATTTATAATTTTAATTATGTTTTCTATATAATATTAAACATAATTTATGTATAATTTTAAATATTGTTTTAATATATTATTAAAAACCATTTTCAATTCTCAAATATTTATTATTTTAAGAAAATATTAATTTAAATATATATTTATTATTATTAAATATGAAAATTTATTAATATTATTATTATTATTATTCTTAAAATTTATTAATACACCTACGAATGCCAACGGACGCCGACGGCCCCGGGTTGATGGCACCTGACGACTTATAACCGACGGTAACATACGGCTATAATCTGACGGTAACTCATAGCCCTAAACCGATGGAAACCGATGGCCTTAAGCCGACGACAACCTACGGTTCAAACTCGACGGCAACCGATGGCGTTAAGCCAATGGCTCAAACCCGACAACAAACGATGGCGAGAAGCCAACAGCCACCGACAGCAATAACCCGACGGCAATCTAAGGATACATTCTGACCGGAACCGACGGCTAGCTGAACCGGCGGAAGCCGATGGAAATGAACCAACGTCAACCAACAGAATGAAATCTCATCGGAATCAACAGGATTGAACCGACGGGTAGCCGACGACATTTTTCCGGTCGGTTCCCATCGGTTTGTCTGATGGAAACCTACGGGAAGACCTTTCCAACGAAGCTAACTCGACCCCGGTTTCCTGTTGGTTGCCATTGGTTTAGCCGCAAAACCGACGGCAACCGATGGGATTGGTCGTGGGTTTAGAGTGTGTTTTCTTGTAGTGAATATACCTTTTTATCACCAAAACAGAACAAACGGATTTGAATTGTGTATTCTGTTATTCTCATTAAACTCTGAAAGACTGAATAGTCAAGTATTTATACAAAATGAATCAGATGTAAACCGGAACAAACTAATAGAAAACTACATAAAATTGTATAATGTTGATAGTCTCCCTCAAGATGGAGCTGCATAGGTATTATGAAGACCCCTCTTGCTTCTAAGATCACGAAAATGAGAAGGAAATAATGGTTTTGTTAACACAACTGCTAGCTGCAATGTAGTCTTCACATACATTGTCTTTAGCAAGCCTTCCTCTATCTTCTCACGGATCTTATGACACTGCATCTCTATATCTTTGGTTCCTCGTGAAAGACAGAGTTACTAGCAATGTGAAGAGCTGTTGTATTGTCACAATACAGATAAGTAGGAAGAGCAAATGGTACGCATAATTCGCTGAGAATGCCTATCAACCAAATGAGTTCCTTTGTGGCCATCAACATGGCTCTGTACTCAGCTTTAGCTGAGCTTAAGGCAACAATATCATGGTTCTTTGATTTCCAAGAAACCAAAGATCCACCAACAAATATTGCATAGCCTGTGACAGACTGTCTAGTGTCAGGAAAAGCTCCCCAATGAGAGTCACAATACCCACGAATGTCAAAAGCAGCTTCAGCAGGATAAAAAAGACCAAGACCAATTATACCCTTCAAGTATCGTAGCAGTTTGTGAGCTGCTTTGAGATGAGAATCACGAGGATATGATGAATACTGAGCAAGTTTTGGAGACTACAAAACATATATCATGTCTCATTATAGTAAGGTACTGAAGCTTTGCAATAAGCTTTCGATATTGTTTAACATCTGCTATTGGAGATCCATCAGATTTAGAGAGCTTGAACATGGGTTCCATAGGTGTGGTTGAGGGCTTACAACCACTAAATCATGTAGATGTAAGCAGATCAAGAACATATTTGCGTTGATATAATGATATTCCTGTAGATGAATAAGCTAGCTCCAGACCCAAGAAGTAACAAGGAGTGCCTAAATCACATAGCTTGAAAACAGAACCAAGAGCAGTCTTCAATGTAGCCACAGCGTCATCTTTTGTACTAGCAATAAGTATGTCATCCACATACACCAACACCACCAAAAAAGTGTCTGCAAATTCTTTCACAAAAAGAGTATGATCACCATTGGTTTTCAAAACCGAGTCCAAGTAATGTATTGGAGAACTTGAGAAACCATTGACGGGAAGCTTGTTTTAAGCCATAAATAGATTTATGAAGCTTGTAAACCGCATTTGATGAAAATTCTTCTCCCTTAAATGTAGAATAACCAGGTGAAAGTTTCATGTATATCTCTTCATCCAAATCGCCATTCAAGAAAACATTAGATATGTATAACTGAGTTAATGACCATTTCAGTTTAGGAGCTAGAGAGATGATGAGTTTCACAGTAGCCATCTTCGCAACAGGAGAAAAAGTGTCAAGGAAATCAATTCCTTCTTGCTGAGTGTAACCCTTGGCAGCTAAACGTGCTTTGGGACGTTCAATTGTACCATCAGCGTGATATTTGAGAGTGAATATCCACTTACATCCAATGGCCTTTTTCCCTACAAATAATTCACAAACAGTCTAAGTATTTATTCTTTTAAAAGTACCAATCTCCAATCCCATAGCATCACACCAAGTACGCTCCTTCAGAGCCTCTAAATGTGTATTAGGTATTGTTTTATTGGTGAGAACATTAACAAAGGCACGAAAAGGCTCAGAAAAGTATGAATAAGATATAAATTTGTCAAGTGGATAAGGTGTAGTAATATGAGTATTAGTATTAGTATAACAATGGAAGTCTTTTAAATGGGCAGGGGGTTTTCTTGGTCTGTGACATACCTGTTTAGAAGGAAGTGGTGCCTCAGGAAGTATCACATCCAAATGGGGAGGTGCACTAGAGGATGACGCCTGAGAAGGCTGGTGAGGATCATCCGGATTATGAGAGGGCAAAGAAAGATGAGGAAGAAATGTCTTTAACTGTTCTGGGATGTTAGAAGCAGCTAAAGGAAAAATTTCCTCATAAAAAATGACATGCCTAGAAACAGAAACTGAGAATATCTCTAAATTTAGTAATGTATACCCTTTGTAACCACTAGGATAACCCAATAAAATACATGCCCTTCCTCTAGGATCAAATTTAGTTCTAGCCTTCTTTGATGTAGATTTGTAACACAAACACCCAAAAGTTTGTAGAGAATGATAATCAGGTGGCTGGTTCATTAACTTTTCAAGGAGATTTCATGTCAAGAATTGGTGATGGTAATCTATTGATAAGAAAGGCAGCAGTAAGAACACAATCACCCCAATAATCTAAAGGAACTCAAGATTGAAATAGAAGAGCTCTAGCTACATTCAAAAGATGTTGATGCTTTCTCTCTACTATAGAGTTCTGTTCAGGAGTTTCAGAGCATGAGTGATAAGTTTTAATGCCTTTATTCAAGTACAATTCAGTAAATTGAAGTTCATATGCATTATCAGATCAGACAGAACATACTTGAGAATTGAATTGAGTTTCTACCATTTGAATGAATCCTGGAAAAATATGTGAAACATCTGATTTGTTTTTAAGCAAGTAAATCCAAGTAGCACGACTAAAATCATCTACAATTGTAAGAGAATACTTAAAACCATCAACAATTTGCACAGAAAAAGGACCCCAAGTATTAATGTGAATTAATTCAAAAGCTTTAGTACATATGTTCTGACGAGTAGAAAAGGGCAAGTGTTTTTGTTTTGACAAATGAAAAACATGACAAGGTTCTGTGTGATGTTTATTGACACATTTAGACAAAGATAAAACATCAGATAGAAAATCTATTTGAGTCATTGCAGGATGACCTAAGCGCATATGCCAAGTACAAGCAGTTATGTTGACACTTGAACAGACTGGACCAAGATTTGTAGCAGACTTAATATCATACTTATGTTCTGTATACAGCAGATAAAAATTCGACACCATTTTACCTTGACCAATCAATAGCATTGAAACGAACTTCAGCATTCAACGTTATACTTATAACACTCACACTCAGTAAGTTGAATTAAAATCAGAAATATACAGGACATTGTGTAGAGAGAGAGAGCATCAGACAATTGAATATAGCCGGTGCCTTCTATTTGATCGTAAGGCCATTTGGAAGGGTAACGTATGTGTTCTCTAATCTATGATAATCTTTATACAAATGTCTATGATGAGTTACATGGTGACTAGCTCCAGAATCTATTACCCAAGTATTGCTAGACATCTCAGTTCCTAAAGATAAGGAATAGTTAAGCATGTTATAGAAGGTTTTAGAGTGAATATAAAGAGAAAGGAAAGTACCGGACATCTGTGAGACTACCGGACCAGAGGTTGAATTCAAAGCAACTGAAGAATCTGGACATGGTGTAACATTAGAGGATTGAAGCTTAGAACTCAAATAAGAAATCAAACCTTGGATTTTCTCTTTGGACAGATTATCTTTGAATTTGATTGAGTGACAGAAGATTGAGGAGAATTGACATTAGCAACAACAACAGTAGGTTGAGAAGCAGCTTTCTTGCCATGCCTAGGATGTCTTGGAGGGTATCCATGAAGTTTGTAACATTTATCAACCGTATGACCAGATTTAGAGCAATGTGAACATTTTGGCTTTTGATTATTCCCTCCATAAGAGAGAAGAATATTCAAGTTGTCAGTAGAAATAGTCTGAGTCTAAAAAGCAGAATGTTGTGGAACAATTCTATTAGCATTGCCAACTATCCTTTGACTTTCATCTTGATCCAAGATGTTGTAAATCTCATTCAAACTTGGTCTTGGTTTCATGTTTAATATATGTCCTTTGATGTTACTGAAGTCATCATTTAATCCCATCAAAACTGTACAATTCGAGTGGTTTCTGCTTCATCTAGAAGTTCTCGTACTTGATCACAATCACACCATTTAATTGAACGTGATTTTGTATTAGCAAGCTGTTCCCAAAGAGTTTTCTCCCGAGTGTAATAAGCAGATAAAGCCAAGCCTCCCTGTATAAGAGTCATAACATATTGTTCTAATTAATATCGTCTAGGAAGATTATTGAACTTAAACCTTCTGTACAAATCATTCCACATTTCAACAGCATCTTCATAATAAAGAATACTTCCATAGATCTCAGTGTTGACAACATTCAATAGCCACAATTTGACCATACTATTACAACGATTCCAGATCTTATATATACGATGATCATCAGTTGGTCTCGGTAACGTTCCATCAACAAAACTCAACTTATTCTTTGCATCCAGACTAATCCTCACACAATTGACCAACTGTTGTAATTCGTACCATCTAAGATGTGAGATACAATATTCAAACCTGGATGATCTGCAGAATGAAGGAAGAAAGTACTGTGACTATTATCGAATGAATCAGTTTTCGATTCAGCTCGATTTGGAAGAAATGACCTCAGATTCACAGGTTCTCTTCTAATTGAAGTTTCAGGTGTTGTGGGAGAGAAGATTTGCGGCTCAAATGAAGATCTGAATCTTCGTTGCCATGGATGAAATCAACTCAAGCTTTTCCCCCTTTCCGTACCATTTCGACTTCAATTTGATTGAAATGAAGCGATTAATCAGTAGAAAACGAAGATTGAAGAAAATCAACCTTCAATCGAAGAAGATTGGATGAGAATTTGATTGTTGCAGCGGAAAGAGCTCTGATACCATATCACCAAAACAGAACAAACGGATTTGAATTGTGTATTCTGTTATTCTCATTAAACTATCAAAGACTGAATAGTCAAGTATTTATACAAAATGAATCAAACGTAAACCGGAATAAACCAATACAAAACTACATAAAATTGTATAATGTTGATACTTTTAGATTTTAAATTGTCCGCAATATACCTTTTTATAATTTGTGCAAAATATAACTTTGAGTTTTACATTATCTACAATTAGAGACATAATCTATAATTATATTTTTTATAGATGGTAATATTATGGATGTTTACTCAGTTATATACACAATATATATAAATATGGACATATCTAGTGTATACCATAGACAAAAAACAAAACTTGTATACTATGGACAAAAAAACAAAAAAAATCCACCGTAGACATAATTTAGAAAATGATATTAATAAAAAACTCAAAAGATATATTTTGCAAAAAGTAAAAAAAATGTATATAATGAACAATTAAAAACTCAAAAAACACATAAGAGACAAAATTCCCTAGAAAATAAGTAGCAGTTTTGTTATGGAGGTAAAGTATCCTCCCTCTAATTAGTTTTCTTACTATATTTGGTGTTTTTTGTTTTTTTGATGATTTTCTGTCTTGGCCTCCTTCTTTTTAATACTTGGAAGATGATAATTTTCTTTTTCTTTCTTATAGTTTTGGGCATAAAATTCGAATCTATCTGAAAAAGAGGAATCGAATCCAATGAAATATCTGAATAGGTCTTATGTTTAAGTATCCGAAAAACCAAATCCGAACCCAAACCTAGAACCGAATCAAAAACGGAATAGGTATCCGGTATATTTTTGTTAAATTTAGGTTTTGTAGACTTATTTCTATTAGTTCTTTCCTATTTTTAAATTTTTATATAAATACCCGAAGTCGAATCTGACTTATACCAAAACCAAACCAAACCTGACCTAAGTTACTAGACCCGAAAAATTTAAATCTGAAAAAACTTAAACTGAACCCGAACAAAAATCCAAAATGCCCGAATCTACTTTCTTATGTTCTCATTGAATCATCACAAACTGAGCTATTTGTGATCTTCTCTTAGAATTCCGGATCCATCTTAGCTGGTGAACTGCTAGGACTTTTGTAAGGTTTTCGGACGCAGTTCTGTTGGATCAAGCTTCTGTCTAAGTTTGATAATGGGCCTCGATTTTACTCAGGCCATCATTAACAGGCACCCAATAAGTTTCAAATTTTTTTTAATTTTCCATTCGAATTGTATTTACTGAGACAATATGGTGAACTAAAAAGGAAGATCAACATTTTATTATGAGAAAAAGTTCTAATAAGAAAAAAAACTATTTATCAACGGAATTAGTTGGATTTTTCAACGAATCCGGGATTTTTTTTCTTTTTTTATTTCTGAAAAACTGAAGTCTCATATAAAGCTGACGTCTATGCATGTTCCGCATTGCTATACTATATTACTATCGAAGAGCAAAAAAATAACTGAAAAAATTAAATTAAGAGGAGCATGCGGCCCAATTGAGCTGTTATGGGTACAATGATGTTATTATTGGGCCTGACCATGGGCATTTTAAGAAGTGTGATAATGACTGAAAGTTAGAAAAGGATACTGAATTATCCGAAGTAAAAGCAAAACAGGAAGCAGAAGATAAGAACACATAGAAGTACGAGAATCCTTATCCTCTGACACTGACATGACACTTCTCTTTCATGCCCCACCATTTTGCTAAATGTTATGCACAGATTCTTTGTCCAAAACTTCTGTACTTAAATTCAATTTGATCCAAAATATTGAACTGAAAACAAAACATCATATTCAAAAAAGATCTTAAACACCAAAAGAAAACTGAAGAATTCTTTCCTGTTATATGGAAAATTTCTAGTTATATAACTCTGTTGTTCGTTATATTTATTTGTAAAATTATGTTTGAATACTATTTGTAAGGGAATTGAGTTTAAATTCATAGTTTAACTTATATCAATTTCTCTTTTAAAAGAGGACATGGAGAATTTTTTTTAAAAAAAAATTCCACAGCAACATATTTTTTCTTTTCAATTTATAAATATTTTCTCCAGGTTTTACCAAATTAATATTTAATTACTAGACAATTCAGTTATTTCCCAAAACAATATGACAAAAACTCTTATTTGTAGGTATTTTTTTGTCTACCTATCATCTTTATCCAAATTTACAATTATCTTAAAATAAAAACAGATTATGAATTACAACTTGGGAAAATATTGTAGATAAAATAACATAAAGTATAACAAAGAAGGAAAAGTCTCGTGATCTCATCCGAAATGATATAACTTCCCACAGGAAAACAAGAAAAACAGACAACGGACAAAAACAAATAGCCAACTCCACCGCTTCAAATACTCATCAATCCTCTCCACTTTCTTCTTCTCTACTTCATCATTCATCCTTCAATTCAATATTCTTATCATAGTGATTCAAGTTTCTGATTCTCTCTTGTGAAATGTTGGCTATATTTCACGAAGCTTTTGCTCATCCACCGGAGGAACTTCATAGTCCGGCATCTGCAAAATGCTCTAAACAACCAAAACTTCCTGAAGAAACCTTAAATGATTTCTTATCTCGTTACCCTCTCAACACTTTCTCTATGTCTTTTGGAAAAGCAGCTGTTCTTGCTTATGTTCGTCCTTCTGCCTCTTTCTCTATTAACCAGAGGTAACATAAAACAATCCTTCTACCTCTTATGTTTCATGGTTTTGCTCCATTGATGTTAAGTTTTTGTTCTTTTCTTTGTTAGGTTGTTTTGTGGATTTGATGACATCTATTGTTTGTTCACTGGGAGCTTGAACAATCTGTGTCAGCTAAACAGACAATATGGTCTAACCAAGACAACAAATGAGGCCATGTTTGTGATTGAAGCTTATAGGACTCTTAGAGACAGAGGTCCTTATCCAGCTGATCAGGTTGTTAAGGACTTGGAAGGAAGCTTTGCTTTTGTCGTTTATGATAGCAAAGCTGGTTCTGTCTTCACAGCCCTGGTACTACCTTCATAGATCAGTCTAAAGCTTGTCCTTAATTTTGTCACTTTTGATCTTTAAAGACCTGAGAAGTCAATTTGATGTAATTAATTCTTGTAGGGATCTGATGGAGGGGTCAAGCTCTTTTGGGGCATAGCTGCTGATGGATCTGTTGTTATATCAGATGATTTGGATGTTATCAAAGAGGGTTGTGCTAAATCTTTTGCTCCATTTCCTACAGGTAATACTGACTTAAATCTTCATATATACACTTCAACAAAGACTTGAATTTGATACAATTATATATGTAATTAGCTATTTAGCTTAAACCACAAGGAAGTAGAAAACTAATATGTGTGTGTTATGCAAAAGAGAAAAGAAATGAAACATTTTGAGTTTTGCAGGGTGTATGTTCCACAGTGAAGGAGGCTTAATGAGCTTTGAGCATCCAATGAACAAGATCAAAGCGATGCCGAGAGTAGACAGTGAGGGAGTTCTGTGTGGTTCCAACTTCAAAGTGGATAAGTACACACGTATTAACAGTATCCCTCGTCGAGGAAGTGAAGCCAATTGGTCTCTTTGAGTACTTTGACGTTATGGGGTTTCTCAAAAAAATCTTTCTTTCTTCTTGTTCTTCAATCCTTTTATCTTTAGTTATGTACTGCTTCTAAGTGTTACCATGAATAAAGCTGTAAATTTCTTTCGAGGTTCTTTTTTCTACCTTTAGATAATGAAAGTTTCAAACTCTTAAGCATATGACAACGCTTGGATATTTGTTAGCCAAAACCTTCAACAAATCCCTTGAATTTTATACATGTCTAAAGACTAAAGTTATGGATATTTTGAAGATCTTTTTGTTTTGTCTTTAGTTAATAATTCTCAAAAGCAACATGTGAAAGTAGACTAAGAGCATCATTATTGATGGTCTTTTATTTAGGGGATCTTAGAGAAAAAGTAAGTTAAAAAATATATTTTTGTTTTGAGTTTTTAGGTGTGATTAATGGTAGTTTTTTAGGTGAGTTTCTTATGAATTAAAAATAAAAAATAAAAAAAAAGAGAGAGTAAAACAGGAGATAGAGTAAAAAAGAGGAGAGAAAGTAAAAAAGAAGATAGGGTAAAAAAAGGGGAGAGAATAAAAAGAGGAGAAAGTATGAAAAGATGAGATAGAGTAAAAAAGAGAAGAGAGACAAAAAAGATGAGAGAGACTAAAAAGATGAGAGAGACTAAATAGCGGAGAGAGAGTAAAAAGATAAGACAAAGTAAAAAAGAGGAGAAATAGTCAAAAGATGAGATAGAGTAAAAAGAGGAGAGATAGTGAAAAATGAGAGAGAGTAAAAAAGGAGAGAGAATAAAAAAGGAGAGAGAGTAAAAATGGAAAGAAAGTAAAAAGAGGAGAGAGAGAGTAAAAGAGGAGAGAGAGTATATAAGAGGAGAGAGAATGAAAAGATGAGAGAGAATAAAAAGAAGAGAGAGAGTGAAAAAAAGGAGAGAGAGTAAAAAAAAGAGAGGATAAAAGAAGAGAGAGTAAATAAGAGGAGAGATAGTAATAAGAGGAGAGAGAGTAAAAAGAGGAGAGAGAATAAGCTTTTTAATAATAAAATAAGCTAAAAACTCATTAAAAGAGTTTCTTAAATAAGAAACATTCCTAAAATTTCTTAAGGGTTTCTTAAATTTTTAATAATAAAATAAGTTAAAAAACCTTAAGAGATCCCAAATAATGATGGTCTAAGGGTCCTACGTTCCTTTAATCTTAAGCTACTAGCATTCTTTGAGAATATGACTGAGGGAGGACAACTATTTTGATTTTCGAATAGAGTTTGGCTGAGTGATACACTGAGATTTGTTCTTAGATCATTTAAAAAAATTTCATTCTTGACGGAACAAACAAGTTATAGTGTAACATGAAGAAACACAGAGTGAGTAAGAAATCTTCGATTAGCCAACTTTATTTCATTATTGTGGGGCTACTAGCCCAAGTCGATCTACATTCAACACACACCAATGGAGAAAAAAAGACTCTTCGAAACAGAATCAGACATCTAAAAAGTTCATCAATTAGTACGGAGAGGTTTCCTCAGAAGAAAAGATTCCAAGTTTAGTTAAGCCAAACCAACGAGCCTCTCACTGATCTCCCAAACTTTACGAGCCTTCTCAACGTCACTTGCTTCTTGTGACAACTGATTCTCAAAAGAAGCCGAAGCCTTGTTCCAGCTCCAGTATACTCCTGATTTCGTCAAGCTTGGGTCACTCACCACCTGATCAAACAAAACTCTTATCGTTTGAGTAAACAGCAAGAAAAGTCTTTCCTTGACTAACAAGATACAAAACAACTTCTTTCTTTATTACCTGAGCAAGTCTTTTGCCTGACTCTGTCTCGGAGACATATCCCTTAGTGATGTACTTCTGGAAGGGAGGGAAGAGAGTACGGAAGAGAGGAATGTGCTCACGGAATAGACCTGTGGAGGCGATGCAACCAGGGTAAAGTGAAGCGAATGTGATTCCAGTTTCTTCATGGTAACGCCTGTGAAACTCTTGCATTGTCAACATATTGCAGACTTTGCTGTCTTTGTAAGCCTTTGCACCATCGAAATCTCCTCCATCAATCATGGCTGAGCTGTTTAAACCGTTCAATCCGCCTGCTAAACCCCTTAAGTCACCGAGATTGGCCTTTGGTGGTACATTACCGGCCAATGTATTTGTGTTTCCTGCATCAAAACAAAGATATAATGATCAATGTCATCGTCTAGATTGCAATGTAGACTCTGTATCTAGATTCTAAAACATACCGGTAATTGATCCAACGATGATGAGACGCTTGGAAGGGTAATCAGATTTCTGCAAGTCATCAAGCAACAACCTTGAGAGAAGAAAGTGTCCCAAATGATTGGTCGCAACGCTAAGCTCAAACCCCTCTGCACTGTAAGTAGGCTCTTTAGCAGTTGGGAAATAAACAGCAGCATTGCAAACCAAAACATCAAGAGGCATCTCCGCTCTTCTGAAGTTATCAACAAACTGTCTAACGCTGTCCAACGAGGCTAAGTCTAAGTGCATAACTGTGTAACTGTCTTTGGGCATTCCTGTGGATTTAGCAGCTCTCTCAGCTTTAAGGAAGTCTCTACACGCCATGATCACGTGCCATTTCCCTGTCTCGGCTAAAGCTTTAGCTGTGGCTAAACCTAACCCAGACGAGGCTCCAGTGACCACCACATTACCTTTCCTCAACGTTTTCTTCCCGCCCATGGATGATTTTGTGACCGAGGGGCTTGAAGTCGCAGCAGTTTGGGCTCGAATCGCTACACTCCTTAAGCTATGTTCTCTCTGCATATCAAGTAGATATATCTCTAAATCAATCAACCACCACTAATCATCCGCAAAACAAGGCATAACCACACTGTAGTAAGGAGACTTGTTAATGTACCTTGAATTTAAGTGAGGAAGATCCATGTTCGGATTTGATTTGGTCGGTAACGGAGACACCAAATAGACTGGAGTCTTTAAAGGATGTGACATCTTTGCGGACAGAGAAAGCAGAGGAAACCAAAGAAGCAGCTTGAAGGGCCATTTTCGGTAGTCGAAGAGAGAGATATAGCAAAAGAGATTGAAGAAGAAGAATATCGAAAGTGGATATATTGCGAAAGAGAGTGTGTGCGTATATGTAATCGAAGGATTTGATATTAGGACAGGGAAAAAGGGTCCTACAGAGATGTGTGGATAACATTATCTTGAAGTAAGTATCCACTGAATATCCAATGAGAATTCGTGGTTTAGATTTCCCCTCTTCCGTTAGATATTTTATTTTATTGTCTTGTAGTAATACTTATTTTTATTTTGATTTAGATATAAAAACAGAACAGTAGCACTAAAGGATGGTTGATTGGTGATTGGTGTTGATGGGATTCCATGCCCATTGGAACAATCTTACAAAAGAAGTTGCTACTAGTTGTTATGGACGCTCAGTTGTTCCCATAATTTTGCCATTGTTTTGATCCGTAACTTCTTGAATCCTTTTTTCATCGTTCGATTTATGAAGTTAAAATACGTATTGATAGGATTTCAATCTTTTCCTTCATCGATTTGAATTTTTTTTTTCAGTTATACGTACGATATTACTGAGTATCAATAAATTGTTATATAATTAAAAAAAATAACAAAAAGTTATAGATCAAATAGCCCTGGGAATTCGAGTATTCGGATCGGTTCCAGGTACTACCAGATCGGATCCAAGTATTTCGAGTATGAGATTTTCATACCCGTTTTGGAACCAAGCATTATTTGGTTTGAATCGGTTCGAGTTTACAATTTCCATACCTATTTAATAACCAAAACCAATTCGGTTTGGTTTCGGTTTCGGTTCGGGTATCAAGTAATATCCGGATCCGACCCGATACCCCTGGATACTCTATGCCAAGACTCGATGATTATTTTTGTTTATACCCGAATCAGATCTGAAGCCAAAATCTCGGGTTGATTTCGGGTTGGTTTTTCGGGTTCGGATAAATGCCCGGAGCTAGATCAAATGGTAAGTTCGAATCTCACTTAAATCGAGTTGAAAAACTTTGGTTATAGATCGATCGTGTCGATCCAATTAGTGTCGACAAAAAATAATAATATAACCCCATAGTTTACTTTTAAGAAAAAGAAAAATATTGTTAAAACAAATTTTAGCAAACTAAAACTTTTAATACACCGATAACAAAAAAAAATTAACAAGATAATAAGTATGTATTTATTATCTGCAAACATTGCGGAATGTATAATAGTAGCCCATACACGAATTACAACCAAAGAGTTACTATGGTACTTGAGTTAACATGCTATCATGCTAATTATTATGTTCTCGTATAATATCATTACTATAGAGTTACCAAAGCCGTTAAGGCTAATCAATATGAAATAATTAACATGATAACAATATTAGTATTTAGTATTATTATACTCCTTCCGTTTCATTTTATAAGGGTTTTAAGCTTTTTTCACAAAGATTAAGAAACATACTATTAATTATCTCTTAAAAACTATCTGAATATTAAATTTAAATTTAATCTAACCAATCATAAATAATTCTGCAGAATATTAAAGGTCAAATAATATTAACTTCATTAAATTTTACCTAGAACTATGTAAAACACTTTATAAATTGAAACAAAATAAAAATCTTAAAACCCTTTATATATTGAAACGGAGGAAGTAAATTACATTGAAAAATTGTTATTTTAAAATAGTTAGCATCTAATTTTTTAAATAGATATATATGTATTATATTTATATTTGAAATCATTAATACTACATTATTGTTGGAGATGGATCCGAGATTCTACTTCGGTTCACGAAACAACAATCAAAATTTGAAGTCGTGAACTCGGCAAACTAAGTGAGAAATCATCTCGTCTATTCAACATCAACTCGGGAGAATTCATCATCGACAACTCGTCATATCCCATAATAAAAGAATTCGGTTGACACATCATCAATGAGAGAAATAGAAATATTCCTATTCCGATTTAAAATATTTATGAAAATTTCTTGAAGATCTTTTAGATAACTTTAAATCTAAACAGAAATATAATATTTCTTATTTCGATTTGGTTATAACTGCATTTATACTCTATAAATAAAGGAGGAAGTCTCCACAGAAGACCAAACTTTCATAATTCACACGCTATCAATACAAAACAATTAAGTTATCATAACTTTCTTTTTATCCTTAAAAAACATAATCTTTACCCATATTCTTTCTTTAATCTCCGGTTTAGATTTAGAACAAATCATACTCGTATAATTATAAGCTAAAAACATCAAAATTCCACTACAATAATCTAAACACTTTTGCTATTGTCATAAAATAAAATACCAAAAAAACTCTTTGCTATTGACTAAAAATTCTCTTTCTTTCTTTATGTGAAAACATCGTTCAACATATATATAGTTAAATTTATGAACTTAAAATACAGACTTAAATATCTATTTATAAAATATAGGCTATGAATGGATGAACTATTTGCATTTGTTATCAGTTTTTAGTTTTTATTTTTAGATTTTAGTTTTTGTTTTTTAAAATATTTAAAAAGTGGTTTTTGCTTTTTAGAAAAGTTAAGTTCATAATTTGGAATTTTATAAAAAAACCAAAAAAAAAATCAAAAATTTGAATGATAACCTCCAATCAAAAAATAGTTTTCAACTATAAAAAACTGTCTTATAAAAATCATGATCGCTTAAAAAACTAGTTTATAAAAAACAAAAACTGATTGAGAAACTATAGCCGTTCAACCTTATACTAATAATTAGGAAAAATTTATCATCATAATTATCATCATCATTTATAAATAACCTCTAATAATCTATCAATATAGTAAACACAGAATTGAACTCTCAAAATTTATATTAGTTTTACAATAAATACAAATGAGACAATTTTTAAATCTTTTACATCATACTAATTAAATATTAAAATATACTTATAATATTTATCTGCAATACATATCTTTAGAGGTAAAATTGCAAACAATGCATTGTATCCTTGGGATTCTTTGGAGAATTGTAGCCAATTGGGATATGACAATTTCCCACATCCCACACAACATTGGTTTCCCTTGTATTAGCCATTGTCAAACAAAATATAAGAATAAGAATGGACAAAACGTGAAATTTTGATTAATCATATTTCAAATTAGTATTATATTTACCATAAAATACAATGTTGTACACTACAATATTAAATTCAAAATTTTCTATTGTTATTAGATGAAACATTCAAAATTCTTGTTTTTCCAAACTTGAAAATTATTAAAAAAATTCAATGTGTGGACACAAAATTATTGCAATTATGGGAAATCAATAATGGTAAACAAGACTTAAAATTTTGATATGCTACTCCTCAAAGAACAAATTTCGTGCATTAATTTTATTTAGTCTTGGTGAGCAAATATTTCATTTCATTGCAACGTTTCTTTTATCTATTTACATTCTAATTATACAAATTTTGTCCAAAAGACAATTACCATTTACCAACTAGTTTGATTATAAACAAAATTTATCAAAAAAATCTATATAACTAAATATTATTAATTAATAAAAAATGACATGCATATAATTATTTACATTAAAAATCATAATAGAATATAATTATTTAGTTTACTGCTTTATCCTAATTATAATCAGAATTTGGGTTTTGAGAAAAAAAAACCATTTGACCATATGGACTCTCATTCAGTTAAACTTTTTTACATTAGTATTGTATAATGTTTTTAAAAACTATGGGTAGATTCAGTGATTTTAAACTTTGGTTATATATATATATATATATATATCAAAACTTGTTTATGTTTATTGAATAGAGTTTTATGGTTGAACTAGAACGGTGGTTTTACATATTTGTAAATTCGGTTTTAAATCGATTCAAACCAATTCTGATAACCAATCTGCTGAGACTGTATAACCGGCTAAGTTCGATCAAATTTCGAGAACACTGGTGGTATTATATTTTAGAAATTATTTGATTGTATACCCCAAATGTTCTACAAAATTTGAAATCTACACTATTTTTTAAAAGGATTTGAAAATACCTGATTTTTTCAAAAATGACATTTTTGATCCTCTTCGTTAATAAGACTGCGATTATGAAGTCTGCAAAATAAATAAATAAAGGGAAACTAAATTGACCAAACATATGAATTATGGAGTCTGCAAAAGAGTGAGAGAGAATGATGAATCTGGGAATTAAATTTTATGGTTCTGATTTAGATTCGAGCCTTAGCCCTTGACAAATAACACAAGCCTTCTTCGATAATTCACTCCAACGTAATTCAATTAAAGCTTTCTCGGATCGTACACATTTTGTCGGTAAAAAGAAAAGACGATCATAAATGTAACTAATTAGGTTTGAAAAACAATGTCTCTAAAAACTCAATGATTTAGATAACTAACTTTATGTGATAATCAGAAAACAGTTATTACATGCATCTTTATGATTAATTATTGAATTTTTATTATATTTCAAGGGTTAAAATTTCACAATAAATTTTTTTTAATTTTAATTTTATTTTTGTTCGATAATTTTGATAAAAATATAAGATAAATTTTGTAAATAATTTTATTATAAATTTATATATATCTAAGTTCTAGCTCGATAAGACATACTCTTATAAAAAAATTTATATTATAACAGCTCACTTTACTTATGTTATTGTTAGTCTATAAAAGATTTTTAAGAATCTTTGCATCTGTATTCAGAGCATACATCAAACTAGTATATTTATATATGTATACAATAAATATATTAAAAAAAATTATAAGGTTACCGGAATATCAAGACCCAATATCCGTAATATTCATATCAAATGACGGAAAAATATTATGTCAACTACTGCAAACAAATAATTCAACAAAAAATTAATAAATCAATGACAAGCAAAAAATGAGTCAATAATTCAAATAAGTCAACCGTAGAATAAGCCGACCAAACAAACCATAAGTCAACAGTTTAAAATAAGTCAACAGTAGAATAAATCGACCAAATAAACGTTTAAAATAAGTCAATAAAGACAAAAGTTAAGTCAACGAGTAAAAAAAGTAAGTTGATAATTCAAACAAATCAATTTTACAAATAAGTCAATTAAGAGTAGAAAAAGTCTCCAAAAAAAACAAGTCAACCAGGAAATCAATAAATCAACGACAAACGAAAAACAAGTCAACAATTTAAATAACTTAACAGTAGAATAAGTCGATAGTTTAAAATAAATTAACAATAGAATAAGTCGACCAAACAAACTATAAGTCGATTGTTTAAAATAAGTCAACGAGTAAAGAAAACAAATCGACAGTTCGCACGAATCAACATTACAAATACGTCAATTAAGAGTAGAAAAAATCAAGTAAACGAGAAAATCAAGAAATCAATGACAAACGAAAAAACAAGTCAACAGTTCAAATAAATCAACAATAGAATAATTTGACCAAACAAATCATAAGTCGACATTTTAATAGAAGTCAACGAAGAAAAAAATAAAGTCAACAAGTACAAAAAATAAGTCGATAGTTCAAACAAATCAACTTTACAAATAAGTCAATTTAAGAGTAGAAAAAGTCCACGGAAAAAAACAAGTCAACCAGAAAATCAATAAATCAACGACAAACGAAAAAATAAGTCAACAGTTCAAATAAATCAACAATACAATAAGTCGGCCAAACAAACTATAGGGGATTTTCAAAAATACCTCTATTGACATGTACCCTTTTCAAAACATATATTTACCTTTGAAAATTGGGAGTGAGAAATAGTCATCATGGGGTATGTTTTGAAAAAGGACATTTCGAGAGGGAAATTTTAGTAATTCCTCTTTTAAGTCAACAAAGAAGAAATTTAAGTCAATCAATACAAAAAATAAGTTGACAGTTTAAACAAATCAACAATTAAAATTTAGAAAAAAAACAAGTGACCTTTAGTCCAGTGGCATGGGTAAGTCCACTAAATGGCATACACACTCGCATATCCTGGGATCGAGTCTCATCGCCTGTATTATGCAGGAACTTGGCTAATAGGTCAGCCAGTTTAAAAAAAAACAATTTGGAAAAAAATCTCTTTATAGTGTATATATATGATGCATCTTAAATTTTGAATAATAAATAATATTTGATAAATTTTACAATATATATATATATAGGATAAATTTTGAAATTTGATGTATATATACGATATATATTATATTTTAAACTATATAAGTATATAAGATTTTTACGTTTATACTTAACATTTCTTATTTTATATATACAATGCATCAACTTTTTGGAAATTCATTTATATTAATTTTAAAACTTTGTTAACACAGAAAATAATGTAAAAGATAAAAATGCTATATTAATAAGGCTGAAAATATAAAAAGGGTAATTTGGTCATTTTGTTAAGAAAATGTATACTTAACAAATTTTACAAAAAAATAGGTATTGTTTTCAAATTTTTTTAAAAATTTAGAGTAATTATCAAATTCTCCCAATATTTTATCTTTTATCAATTAATAGATAGATAGCATATGTCATATGTCACACTTTAACAATTTCAAAATATAATATGTCATTGCTTGAATTTAAATCCGCATAACAAACACATTTTGATACAAAGTTCATAAAGCTTGAAATCACATCCGCCTTTTAATAACATTTCAATTCAATATCCATACAATCAATCTACAAAACTCATAGTTATACCTTCAATTTCAAACAACTTTGCAACTAACATAGAAACAAGCCCCAAAATATGACATTAGTAAGAGAGAAAACACTTATTATGGTGGTTAATAGACTCTAATAAGGCGAGAGGGAAGCCTCAGCAGCAGAAGAATAGAAGAAATAATAGAACTGAGAGACAATGGCGTTGAAGAAGACGAAGGAGGCTCCAGCAGCAAAAACACCTTTACGAAGAGTTTGACAATCAGGAGGATTGTCCATGAACATTGTCCTGTACTTTGTATGGTATGCATTCTCTACTGATCCAGCTAATAGACATATCTCTGCTATCAAGAAGAACATCCTTTTTTCCGCCACGTAAACAACAATCCAAATGTTAAAATTATCCAAATCTCCATACTAAGTCTAGAATCAGTTATATCTAAGCTAGCTTAAGCTAGAGGATATATAAGTAATGAACTATGTGAGTTAAGACTAATGAAAAGGTGTTAGTTACCAGCTGCAGATGAAAAGGACGAGGGCAAGAGCGCGTGAACCACCAGGCTTGAGAGGTTTTCCACAACAGAAGCAACGGCTAACGAGCATGATAAGGAGTTGACTAGCCACTGAGAAGAAGAAAGCTCCAATTCCATATCCTGTGGCTCTATCTGAATCATAAACACAGTAGTTGTATTGCACTTCACTGTCTTGCACAACCCTTGCCTGTATCAACACAAAATTAACTTCAGAATGTCAAGACACAGATCACAAAATCATCATCTTGTAAATATCGTTGCAGAGATGTGACTCACAGTGCTTCTTCTCTGTTCAGCAGCAACAGCTAGACCAAAGGCAATAAGGTTAAACACCAAAACTGTGGCTGAAACAATCTTCGACGCCATGGATTCACCTTACTCTCTTTCACAAAACGATTCTTTAGTTATAAAGACAACTTTGATGTTAGTTCAGATTTGATTGTCTCGCCTAATGGACAAAGACACGTTACCATATCTCTGAAAATGGGTACCTCACCTTTTATATAAAATTACTTTTCTGTGTTGGAAAAGTTTATTTAAGAAATTTAGAGAAAAGGAATATGGTAGTCGCGGATGCTTAGAGCAAAAGATAGAAACAGAGCTTTCTTGGGTGACAAGTTTCTTTTGTTTACTATACAAAACGAAAATGAGCTGTGTTTCCTATTTCGTTGAAGAAAATTCCTTTGTAATTAACGTGACGGAATCTAAATCCCTATCCTTCTTTAATTCTTTTTGATAGCAACCAAGTTTCAAAATGGAAAACAGCTCGAAAAAAATGCTAAAGAACGTGAAAAGATAAACGACGGAATTAGATTCCCACTTGATGAGAAAGTGTTACCAAAATAATTATCAAAAAGAAACTAAAAAATGCTTATAGACATTGTAGCTGGATGGTACTATCGGAGACTTCTTCATCAATTTACCAGAACCAAAGGCTTCAATTCAAAGGATCATCTCACCAAATGTTCATCCTTTTACCAAAATTCGATTTCAAATAATCGCATTTGCATCACTGTTGATCAAATTTATCTCCTTTCCTCACTTTTTGGTTTGTAATTGATTCTTCATCGTTTGTTTATTAGTATTGTATTTCTAATGATCACCAATCAAATAGTTTAGCTACAACAATCCAAAAACCCTTACTTTAGTCGAACTCAACCAAAGTAAATTTGTATACACTCCAATGATCTCACCCAATGCTATAAACACATCAACATCGTATTATAAACAGCCAAATCAAATTGTTAAAAGTAAAATGAAGAACAGAGGATTTAATATCACACAAGAAGAATTTCAAAGAATAAATGAGAAACAATATGAAACCGGAGTTTTCCACTGAACTCAACATGATATCGTCTCCAATAAAGCTCTGAATTCTAACTCTTGTTTTTCCTTCCGAACATAAGAAGCTTCCTGAAACCTTTAGCCGTCGTCTTGGGAGACGTCTCCTCACTGTTCCATTTCTTCCTTGAATGATCTACTTCGATCGCAGGCGGAGTTGAAATGTCAATCTCTGAGACCGGTGGTGAGAAATAATACTTTTCTTCCATGTTTGTCTCTGAAAAAGTCACCGACTTCTTTGGAGATACCGGTTTAGCCTGTGATGCCTTGATCTCTTCGACATCCTCCGAATACTGTTCCCTAGTAGTTGGCATATCTTCAGAGACAGGTGTCCCCTTCACTGGTTTCTGATCATCAATCCTCGTCTGATCTAGTTCTTTTAGATGATAGGAATTCGATATTGCATCGGGGATGTTTTCATTAGGTAGGCTGTTTTCTCTGTCAGTTTTTTCTGTTGGTAAGCTATGCATTTCTTTGATGTCTTTGAAGTCATCAACAGGAGTAACAGTAGGAGGTTCATCAACTTGCTTCTCCGGCAAGTAAGCCTGCGAATCTTCCATCACAGTTTCCTTGATTTCGAGACTCGGGTCTCGAGAAAGTTCAAGACTTCTCGCTTCAGATTTACCTACTTGACTCGATTTCTTCTCCAGGGATTTCTCTGCCTTGTTTACTGAAGGCTTTGATATTCTTTTGATTACTGGTTTTTGTTGTGGTTCCTTTGGAGCAGTGCGGGCAACAGCAAGGCGCTCAATGGTGGAACTTCTCAATACCGGCTTAGCCTTTGACGGCGCGGCTTCTGGTGTCTTTTCGTTCTTTGTCGCGCTCTTCACTGTTTTGGCCACAATAGGAGTTTTCTTGGACGCTAAAGAACCTGATACACTACCACCAGAACTCTTTTCCGCAATTCTCTTTTGCCTCTGAATTAAGAGTTCCTCCATTCTCTTCCTTCTGTCTTCCTCCTATTAAAAACCAAATCCAGATAAGAAAAAGAAACTAATCAAGAAAGAAAGAAGCGGTTGAAGAAATTACCATCTCGGATTTAGTCTTGGAGGCAGCAGCTCTACTTCCCCAAGCAGGTCTCTTGGCTTTTGACGCTGGGTCAGGTCTACTTGATGCTCTCGACTTTGCATCCTTCCCCTTGGAGTTAACACGTGTCTTTTTTACTTTACCATCCGAGGTTTCTTCACCTGGAGAGGCTTTTGTCGAAGTTTCCAAATCGTTTTTGCTTATTTTTGGAGCCACAGCGTTAGCCTCGAAGTATATTTCAGGGGTCAAAGATAACATTGTAGTAGATGTTACATCTTGTTCCCGTCCGAGAACCATGAAAAGGTCATCTGGCTCATGTGGAGTGAATTCCGCTGCATGGTTTTCTTGTTGGGTGGTTCCACAAACGTCAGAGTCCATAATGTCTGTCCTAAACCGAGACTCTTCTACTCGGTCCTCTACACGAGAATGGATCATGAAGGAGTCATCGGTCAGGACATCTCTGTCATTGCTCTTATTTAAGTGGAAATGATCTCCCACAAACGACTTGACGGTACTTGGATCTGTTTCTGGACGTGCTTGGTTACGTATGAACCAGTCTTCCTCTGTCTCATTTCTGGCTCTGAGCTTCCCATCATAAATCGACATCTCTGCCTGCGAATAGCTTCTTGATTCATCGCTTCTAACTGGATTCAACATCTCATCATTGAAGTTGTCCCCTCTCCTTGTCATCCGAACAGTCTCACCCTCATCAAATTTCTTAACAGTTGTTTCTTTTCCCCAATCCTCATTCCCATTTGCAACCAAGAACGAATCATCAGTTGGTGGCTCTCTCTTTCTCACAACTTCGGACTCCATGTTTAAAGCAGATGATGATGTTCGTAGTGAATCTTCTGGATCTGAATCTTTGTCTTTCAAAAGAAGATTCTGGAAGGCACCCCAATTATCATCTCCATTAGGTTCCTTGTTACTTGAATCATCATCACCGCCGTGACTTTTGTGTTTCCTCTGACGTCGTGTAGTTGATTTATGTCGTCTCTCCAGTGAGCCGATGGCTTCTTCTACCTGCTGCTTGATGGAATCTCCATCCACAAACCCTTCTTCTTCTTCAGATTCCTCTGAATCACTCTCCTTTGCTCCATTCCTCTTTGAAGTTATATAATTTATGTTGCGAATAACCACTTTCCTGGAATGTTTCTTTCCTTCATTTCTGTCTTCTGGTTCGGTCTCAGAACTGGAATCTCCGCTTGGCTCGGTGGATTCATCTTGCTTTGTCTTCTTTTTCTTCTTGTTCTTTTTCTTCTTCTTGGAAGACTTCTCATCCGACTCTACATCTCCCATGTTTACAGGCCACTGCATATTACCAGGGAAATATGGTGACTGGCTTTGCATCCCTGGAAACATATAAGGAGGATAACCATGTCCTTGGAAGTTCTGCATGTACTGGGGATAATGATTTGGCCACGGCATTGCCATTTGAGGTCTCCCTTCTGCACATTGTGGTCAATTCAGCTTTAGCTATTAATAACCAATAACCTCCTAAAAAAACAAATTGAAGAATCATTTAATGATAAAATTCAGAACTGATGCTTCTAAGGACCTTGGTTAGTCTCGAAGCTACCCTGGCTCATGGCATCCATGGAGTTCCCATGCTTCATATTTGTCGCATTCAACACATCATTCTCTTCACCAGCGAGTACAATCCCGGAGTCGCCCATAAACGATAAATCATGCCTTGGAAATGCTTGCATAGCTGTGATTTGGTCCACCCACATTCTATCTTCGTTCTTTCTCTTGCACAAGTCCAGAAAGTTAACACACGCTTCGCTGAGGACAAAAAGAAACACACGAATAAATTCATATTTTCAGTACAAATGCTACGAGCAACACAACGACATGAATGGTTTCAGTTGCTTACCTTAAACGTGAAGCTCCAAAAGCATCAGCAAAAGACAAGAGGTCATCCATGTATTCAACTTCAAACCCAACAACCAAAGCTCGGGCATAAGCCATGGCTTGCTCTTTGCACAAAGCTGCTTTGCGGTTCTCCAAAACACGCTGAAGTCCAACCCTATTCCATTCATTTCACCACTCATCAGGATCAATCAACTTCAGATAACCGCTAAACTAAACTCACAAGACCAAAAAGAAAGACTAATAAAACTTACTTAGAAGGTTCTTCCACAGTGTCTCCATTAGTTTCACCTTTCACCTACACAAAAACAGAGTCAATAACCATTGAAACACTATGCAATAACTCATATTCTGGAAACTAAGAGATGAAAAATCACAATCACCTTTGATAAAAGCGTAGACTTCGTACTACCCAACTCGTTTCCTATATAGACCAGATTCCACAATGTCAGATACAAATTTACCAAATTTGAACCTCTAATCCATCATTCTGATGCCCAAAATTCACTCGAATTCGTATTGCAACATGAATTATACAAAAAGATTCAGTGTACAAAAACAAACCTTCTGCTTCACCGGAAATGGCAGCTGCATTAGACTGAATCGAATCCTCGATCTGCTCAATCTCTTTCTCTAATGTAACAGACCTCTCAAGAACCTCCGGAGTAGTCACAAATCGCACAAATCTTTTCCCCAAAATCGAAAACAAACCAAAATTAGCACCTTTAAGGGTTTCCGTGACAGAAAGTTTATTACTTTATTAAAGGCATCGATATTTTACCTCTGAAGAGTCACTTTAGTAAACCAAGAGAAACCGACGGCGGAGACGGAGGAAGGACGGAGAGTAACGGAATATCCACCTTTAGAAATCTGATCTCTAACACACTTGAGATGCGTAACAAACGGCTGAAAAATCCCCGAAGCAAGTTTCTCATTTTGACCACCGGAGAAGATCACAAGTTCACATCTTTGAAACAGAAACAACAAAATTTAGAGAAGAATCAATCAATATAAGACTCTGTTTAAAGTTGGTAATGAACAAAAGATTTATAACTACCTTGTTCTAGTTGGTGTGAGTTGAAACAGAGCATAGTCAAGTGTTGTTCTTGGATCCATTAAAGACCCAAGTTTTAAAACTTTTTGGTTCAGACAATGTATCTGGTTTTGTTCAAGAATTTTGATAGATTTCTAATTTATTCGCAAAGAGAGAGAAAGAGTAAAAGGGAATGTTTCGTGACAGCTAAGGATAGAAGAAGAGAGTGAAGAATAAGCTGTATAACGATTGAGATCCAGGAGCAAGCACATGTATTGAAGCTCAGACACATGAAGAAGTGGAGAGAGATTTTATTTTCATGGAGTTTTGGATTCTTTTCTTTTCTTTTTTTTTTGATTGAAAAAGATTAGTAGTAATAAATTAAAAATTGGGTCCCTTGGTTCTGACGCCGACACACCCACTTCACCGATAGATAGACACTTGCTTCGATAATTTTTCTATTATCGATTGTTACTTCATAATTACTAAACATTTACAAACGGCTAAAACGATTAATGCATTTTGGTACTTGTGTCATTTGATTTTTAAACAGTTTTTTTTAAATAATTACTAGTCAAATTTTAAACTTTTTTTTTGTGTGTGCATCACTCTACTTTTTTGGTATTTGCAATGGTGAGAATAACGAGAACAGAGTAATTTATAAAGAGGTAACATTATATAATTGCAAGACAACAAATTCATAAATTATATGGGGAATAGTATATGACTTTACTAAACAAGTGTTTTTGTTGGAAATGGAAGTGTTAGCTGAGAGGTCACTTGTCAAAAAATTGAGTACGAAGAGACATTTGTTTTGTGATGTTTACGAACGAATATTAATGATGGTTTTGTCTTAGCTTTGGAGGGTCGACAAATTGAAGTACACAATCATTTTAAGTATTTCATACCATGTGAGGTTAAGCATGATGCGAACTTATTGCACAAGATAATATTATATGAAATCGACGTCAATTTGCTCGAATAATTAAAGCTCTAATCCAAAGTTACTCTCATTATAGTGGTTAAGATGATGGAATATGTAAGGATTAGACACTTTCCACTATAACTAGGGTTATACCGGGCTACATCCGATTTTTATTTCATATCTATTTTTCAAAAAAAAAATTATTATTATGTATTCATTTTTTGCCTAATATTAAACTACAATTATATATATATATAATAAGATAATATATTAAAACATAGTATAAGTTTGGATGAATAAACCAAACCATACTTGCCGGCAAAAAAAAAAAAAAACCAAACCATACTCAAACTTCTTTATTTTACTATTAATGTGTATAATAAACTTCTAAATTTAAATACTCAAACTTCTTTTCTTTCTGTATTATTCTTTGTACTTTCCAAAGTTGAAATCTTCCATGGTGAAAGCAAAAATGATAACTTAATCACTAATGCTTTCTTCTAATCACCTATGCTTTGATGCTTAGTTGTTATCGTTTCCAACATATCCAAATATTGCACATGTATCGAGAAAACGGTCAATTTAATACCGAATTTATGCGTTTTTCAAAACTTAACTCGAATTTTGGAATATGTCAATTTAATCATGAAATATGCATTGACCACGTGGCTCCAGACTAACGTTGTGTTAGATGCAATATTAATACAAAGTAAAATAGCTAATTAAACCCACCAGAAACTAGATGGATGCAACACTATGCTCATGGTTTCGACTCCGCTTCGACCACTCGATGAACATTGCTCCGAAATCGTTGGAATCAATTAACATTGCACATGTTGTTTATACCTTGTATGAAGACACTAAGTTTTTTTTTAAAAAAATCACGTTTTCATCAAAGATTTTAATTTATACATTCAAAAAGATAAAATTTACTTTTGTTTCTAGTTTTTCTACCCATTGGATCCAACCCTAAAATAGTTATTACAATGCTAGTAGAAGTAATTGTCAAATCAAAACACCAAGAATCATACAAAACACGAGAAAAGTAAGAACCAGATAAAAAAAGAATGGCAACATTGAATCAACTAAAAAGTGAAGACCAGATAAGAAAAAGTGAGAACCTCATAATTGAATAAACTAAAGAACGAAAATCATAACATGTTATTTTGGAGTGATATAATAATCTCAGTTATGAATCATGACTTATTTGAATAGATGACCAAAATAATCATTTTATACACAAGTGTCAATCTCTTGAATTCCTAAAGTTACATGTTATCGATTCCAACATTAATTTACATAACTATTGGAGAGTAAATACACAAATAAATACATGTAACTAAACCAAAAGAGTTATAAAAAAACTTATGCAATTAATTAATAACGATGAAGAAGTGAAGGGACGTGAAGAATGAAATACCAGTATATAAATTTTTTGTAATTCTATATTTGTATATAAATTTAATTTTCACTAAAACTATGCTGACATGGCAGCTTGATAGAAAAATAAGAAGTAGATGAGGTGGATAGTCTAAGAAGCCACAAATAGGTACTTTTAGTATGTATAGAAGTTTAGTAGATTATAAAAAGATTTTAAGCTATGTATCAAATATTATCGATCTAATTGTTAACAAAAAATAACTTTAAGTTCTAAACCATAAACCAATAATTAATATGTATGAGTTGCTTTCTTATTGCTAATTTGGTGATTAAGGGATGTCAACTTACAGGGTCGTTTCGAACAAAAGTAAGATCTTGTGTTGTTAAAATAAAATATTACATAAATAATTGGCTTTAAAATTTTTTTTAACAACATTGGTCATAACCAGTTTTCCAAACTTTCTTAAAGACAAAAATTTATTTGTATCATAGGATTTTTAAAAAATTGTATAATATTTTAAAAGTAGGTTTTAGTTTTGTAGAAACTTTAACTTTTAGGACTTAATTTTTTTCAAAAGAAAAAGAAAAAAATTATAATACTTAAAGAGAGAAACTGTATAAATTTTTTTAAAATGAATCATCAATTTTTTGGATGCTGTGAACGAATCATATATCACACATACTAAAGTATGACCTGTAAACTTACAAGAAATAAGTAACCTAGTTGGTGTACTATTGATCTATCTTGGTAATTGCTGATGCCAACTAAATTGTCATACTTTAAATACTAAATTACTATATTTTGACTTACACATGTCAAATTTAACTCTCACATAACATAACAATGCAACCAAATTATAGCTACTCTATTGAGTAGAGATATGTGTCTGTTTTCTTTTTCTTTCTAAAACCAATAGTCTACAATTCAATTGACGAACTTTTAGTACTTCATCAAAGGATAATTTGGACAACTTGACAAATTGAGGACATCATTTTTATATAGTATATTTTCTTATAAAAAGAAATTGAAATGGACACCATACTAATGTAACATCGTATCATCTAAATAAATATACAATGGGCTAACTAAAAACAGTTCTTCAAGTTTCAAGCTAATCAAATACGAGCTTCGGAAAATTTACGCTCCGAAACCTATGATGTCATTCATATATCTGATAACTACATGTGGGATAACAATTGTTGTTGATGCTAGAACTCAACACTCGTTATCAAATTGAGGAACTTCGA